>CM060659.1:34161627-34359127 GCA_030686955.1 Odontamblyopus rebecca
GTGAAAATTTCTTACTGCACTGGCAGATAATTTCATTTAAAATAGGGCATTTTTACCTCAAAATTGGTATTTTTTTCTTATTTTTGATAGGCCTTTATTGCTGTGTGTGTTCCTCTCCCTCCACAGTTGTTGGTCTCTCACACTCATCAGCTCGGGTCCTCTATAACAATAATAATAATAATGCATCAGTTTTATATAGCGCTTTTCAGGACACTCAGAGATGCTTTACAGAGCCTTATTCATTCTCTCCACACTCGGTGGACTCTACCAGAGACCTTGGAGCTTGAGAGTTCTGCGCAGTATCTCTGTTTTTCCCAGTACTGCACTTTTCTGGACTGACATATCTGATGTTTTTCCCGGTATCTGCTGTAGCCACTCCTCCAGTCTGCGGATTACAGCCCCGAGTGCCCCGATCACCACGGGCACCACTGATGCCTTCACCTTCCAGATCTTCGCCAGCGTTTCCTTGAGCCCCTGGTATTTCTCTAGTTTCTCGTGTTCCTTTCCTCTGATATTACGATAAAATTGAAATGATTGAGTTGACTTTTTATATCAAAAGTGACCTACTTTAGCCACTCACAGCAGAGGTCGTGCGAATGCCTCAAAAAGAACGTGTTAAACTTTTGTAAATGGAGCACAATGGTGAAGTGAAGTGGCTCTTCAACTCTCTCATATCATGTACGAACCAAACACTCAGCAGCCTTGTCTTATATGTCTGAAAAGCACCTGGGCAATGCAGATCAAGTGTCCTTCTCATTCACACCACAACATTAAGCGGTAAAGCAAGAATAAATCCAGCTATCATCTGTTTCTTGGGTGTTTGCAGCAGTAGCCACAGCACCACTACCACAAATAAATAATGCACGTTAAAAAGGTTCAAGTTTATGTTTTGGAGGTGGTTAAAGGAACTGTGTGTCACCTGACCTCTTACAGTTTATGAGAAAAGTCGGACAATCACGACTGAGCCTGAGTTACCAGAGCCTTAACCTTCAGATATAAGAAACATACAAGTTTTTCTCATTCTCTGTATATGGACAGACCTCATGTGAACGCTCAGAACCTCCAGAATAGCACTGACTAATGATTGTCTGTAGGTGCTGGGGTTTAGGTAGTGACCATTCAGACCAGAGAGAGGCATTTTAGGTTTAAACTAGAGCTCTAGTCCTTCAGTCATTTAGTTGATTAATTGGTCAGTGGAGTCAACCAAAATGTGTATTGGTCGACTAATCCTTTTACTGTAAAGATTTATATGGGACAACAACGAAAAGGAGAGGCTAGAGAGCGAGTTAGCTGAAGATTTGGCATTCCTTGGTGAGATAAGAAGATAAAATAATCCTTTATTGTCTCCCGTGGGAGAAATTTGTCTTGGGACAGGGGGTCACGGCTTTAACACAGAGACAGGACAAGACAGCAACAGAAGCACCACACAAACATCCACCATAGAACAGAAATAGATAAGAAGCAAAATATGACCATGAGTGATACAGGAGCGTTAAGGCCGTCTTTACAGGGAAGACCTTCACAGTCTTGTCTATTCATAATTGCACATTCCCTAAGCCTATGTGCAGTTTTGATTGCACATCCCCGGTATTTAGATATAAAAACAGATTAAACTCATGACTCACGGGTCTAATCTGTCTTTATATAAATATGTTTTTTCCTGGTACTTTTTCTGCATAAATAGTTAGTTTGCATGAACTAGTCTGTGCAGTTTGGGTCAGATACACCATCCATCCATCCATCCATCTTCTCCCGCTTAATCAGAGGGGTCAGATACACATATATACAAAATAGTTTTGTGAGCTTTTGCCACACCCCTTTTTTAGTTGACTAATTGAGCGACAGGACTTTAACAATCAAGAATTTCTTTTGTTGTCTACAGCCTTAGTTTAAACCAACTCGATTTCAGTATTGAAACTAACCCAAACGAGAGACTCATGTGAGATTTCTGACTTAATTTTTTTCAGATTAAAATTTAGGATGTTATAATAGGTCAAAACTGCTAATAAACATATATTTTTGTTTGTGTGTTTATTTGTTTGATAACTACCACTTTGGATAATACTTTACAGAATACAATACGCCTGTCCAATGCCTAATGTTTGATTTAAAGACGCAAGTAACTTTTCTTCTTCATTTTCTTGTCTCCATGAAGATGTTATTGGCTGCAATGTTTTCCAATAAGAATAACGGGAATAAAATACATGTATACGATAAGTGAAATGCCATACTGTGGAATATTCCTCACAAAAGGCGATTAAATCTCCATGGAGACAAGCAGGCGGCGCAATTCCCATCAGTAAAATCATCAAAAAGGTTAGCGCAAACAGTCAGGATTGTGGAGATATTTTTGTTTTTAAAAAAAGTTATTTGCTGCGGCTTTGTTAAAATGCAAATAAAAGCGTCGATTCGAATTCACCGTCTTAATGCACTAAACTGTTTATTCATTTCGAGATATTTTAATTCAACGCACGTAGGCTAGAATAACTAAAAACAATACTAAGCTTCTGGCTGAATAGCGACAGTCAGCGAGCCAATCAGAGTGTGCGTAATGCGCGCGTAATGCCGCCTCTTCGCTCCAGATCCAGCCCGTGTTTTCCCCTCCTCTGCCCGCCACCTTATCCGGACCCTGCGCGTTTGAGTGAGCGAAGCCGACTCTGTTTACGGCACAGATTCCACGGAGGAGCGGACACGGAGCGAGGGCGAGCCGCCGTCGGATAGCCTTGGGACTACGGGCTACAGCTGGCTTTGTTTTTCTACTTTTTACGCGGCGGAAAAACCCCGGCAGACGCGACGTTGGATGGTAGCGTTTGCGTTTTCGGACCAGCACACGTCTCCTCTCCCTCCCCGGCTTCGCGTTTAGCTGGAGAGACCCATTCTATTGCGTGGCAGAAGTCTGGTGTTGTTTTCGGCACGGCACGGAGCAGCCCGGCCTGGTTTCGGGGCACTTTTTACGCACCGCTTCCATAACGACTGGGCATTTTGGATTTTACGCGTGTAACCTGGTGCTTTTATCATTCATTTTTGAGGTTCGCAGCCACCACCCCTGTGTAGCTGGCTTTCCTCGCCCCCACCTCCCCCTTTTCCCCAACACTGGCTCGCGTGTATGGGGCTCCTCGCTGGCTATTAACCTTTTAGGAAGTTGTCCTCAAAACATAAAAAAGACCAGGACATAGTGCTGTTATTTGGAATTACGAGATGGAGACGGACGACGCGGATTATCACTATTTGTCCAGGAAAACGGGCTCGTGTGGCACAGCAGCCCGAGCATGCAGCGATTGGCAAAAATAGCAGACTGTTTTTGTTTTTTTATATCTCTTATTTTTCTCATTTTTTTGCCACAGTTACTCGTAGATTAATTTATATAACCTGTTTTAGTTGGAATTGTCTCACTACCAGGGGAGAGTCACATTTTTTTACGCATTGGATCTTTATTTTTTAAGATCAAACCGATACCTGGATTTATACATTTTTTATAATTTTATACATTTTACGTGGGAGTTACGCAAAGGAACATGAAAGCTGGCGCACCGGTGTACACCCAGACGGTGTTTTGGGGCTTCCTCCTCTCCATCTCCAGCTTGTGCGTTTTGACATCAGATGGCGAGAGTAAGTAACAATTTTAATACGAGTTTGTAGCGCGTAAGGTTTCAGACTTGATCGAAAATCTTCACATCCTTTATGAAAACGAGGCTGCTCCGCTTGTTGTCGGCTAAAGCGTGGATTGCGTGTACCCTGGGATGCTACAGGACCATGTGGTAGGCTTCATCGTGGCGGAGGTGGACACGATCCTCCAAAACTACGTCTGGAACATTCAGTCTCGTCCTATAACGTAGACGCTGGCGCTGGCCATTTTAATACACCCCAGATATTTGTCAAACGTATTTTTCGTGTGCGTAATGTTCGTAATGGGGAGCTGCGGAGGGATCGGGAGATCACAGATGAAGGTTACTACGACCATGTGGCCATTTTGCATTCGGGAGTGAGTCGCCAGCAGTGTTCTCACGCACGCACGCACGGGATTGCGTTACTGAGGACGGCGCACTCCTTCGAGTATTGGATTTTAGTCACACTGCTCTAATGTGCTGCAATGAAGTAATAAAAAACGAAGATTACTATATTTTTTAAACGCAGCCTGCCTATTATGTTGCATTATATGGCGCTTTAAAACTAAAAACATGCGTATCTCTTCAGTCCTACACGATTAGGAATATTTAAACGCAAAGAAAACTTGTGCAGAATATTGTCCAAATTTAACAAGTTAAAAATAAAGTTATAGGCATGCTTTGCTCATGAATGTATATGAAAAAAACTTTTTAAAAATCCCGTAACCAATTTATCAAGCATTAATGATTAAAAATACTCGTATTGCTTGTTTTATAGGCTGTTTTTGCCTTGTATGTTTGGCAAACACGTGCCATTTGAACAAACTTTGATAATTAAATTAAAATTAATAAATATACATTAAAAACTTAACGGAATATTACCCAAGCAGAATAAAATGTACATCTATTCTGTTGTAATATAGAGCCTATAGTAATTATTATAAAGCTTTAGGGTTGATGTAATCCAGCAGACAAAACGTAAAATAATATATAACTCATAGAAATATATACAAAAAACTAAATATACATACATACATACATACAATAGATAAATAAAATAGAAATTGCATCATTCCATCTTGATAGTTCTGGTGTAATCCCTCATTCGTCCAGGTCCAGTGCAGAGACAGTTACAACAGTGGTCATCTCCACAGTGATTTTGCAATCAAGATGTTTCAACTCCCAGTCAGAACATTTTACATTTCACAGTACTGGCTTGAAACACTGTGAGTTTATCCTAACTTGTTCTGACAATTGATTTCTCTTGCATTTTCTGGTAGAAGTGCGCTGTCACAGTTAGTCTGTCCATGCAAGTTATCTTAAGTAAACCCTTTTTAAAGTTGATTAAAGTCCAGATTATTCCTATGAACATGTGTTGACATCAGATATGTTTTACAGCTATGCATACTGCACACCAAAATCTGATCATTATCTGTTTTCTGGAGAAATTGGATTATACAAATGTCATGTAAACATTTATATTTTAACAAGGACAACTGAAAGAGCAAACTAAAATGGCAAAGACAAAAGTGAAAGACAAAATAATTGAGATATTTTAATATATGTTGTACTTTGTTTTCTACACAACAGTTACTCTAACAGTCCTAATCAGTGTTAAAACTTGTATTGCAACTACAAACTCATTTGTGCAGGTATCGGTACTAAAAAAGTTGCATTCACAGGACAGAAATGAACCTTTTCTGAATAGTTTAAGGATGATCTTGAGCTGTATCAGAACAAGTATAAAACCAAGACTTTTACATGCCCATGGACCACAATGGAAGCTACCTGGACGTCTGAGGGTTTACATACAGAAATAAGGCCACATGATAATATAAAATGAAGTGTAAATAGTATAAATACTATTGTTGAAAATTACAATATGCCTAAAAAATCTTTTCGGTATCAAAACCAGTATTGAAAATGAGTTTGAAACGTTGGTATCGTGACAACACTGTCGGAACACAGCGCGTGGATCTCCGGTCTCAGACAGCTTCCTCTGGCTGAGTGACAGACTGTGACTGCTGCCCTCATAGGAGCAGGGGCCCGACACGCTCTAGGGGCCAGGAGAGTGCAAAGGGGCCGGTCTACTTCTGTCCTACTTAAAGCCGCTCTTCTCGATTCTTTCCCATGTCTTTGAGCAAAATATGTCTTGTCCCAGTACAGAAATATTGCATCAGCAGCTCTTGAAGCCAGAATAAGTCAGCTGTGTTCTGTCTGCATCTAATCATAAAGCCTTTCATTGATAATCAGGAAGTGCGCTGTTGGCATACAGGTTGTTGTTTGCTTTACTGTAACAGCAAACCTCTCCTTTGGTTAATAAGAGTTAGGAAAAGTACTCATGAACTCACTCAGGTGAATAATTGGCAGGCTTGGAATGCATATAATGCTCTGGAAATAAACAATATCTTGGTAAGTTAAAATGAAGAACATAAATTAAGAACATTTTACTTTATTTGAGTCGATTCAACTTGACAAGTCAAATGATCTGCCCGTGGAATAAGTGTTTTTTTCTTAAGTCAAGCAACATTTGATTTTGTTTCTTATTTTAAGTGCAAAAAGTTGTTGTTTTTCTGATTTTAAGTGCAGCAAGATGTATTTTCATATTTTAAGCACAAAAACTCTTATTCCACTGGCAGATCATGTGACTTATCAAGTGAAATTTGCTCAAATTATGGTAAAACTTTCTTAATTCAAGTCATCTTAACTTGATTAGAGTTTGTTTTGTGCAGTGTGAGGAATAACTTTGGACCTCTGCAAACCATCTCAAATGAACTCGTCTTGTTTTTCACGTTTTTATGACGGGTACAGGTATGGCACCTTTAAGACTTGGTTTAAGGCCTGGTTTAGTCAATGTTTAGACCTAAGCAGGTCTAGTCCTGGTTTAATCCACACTGGCCCCAGCTGAATCCTTTTTAGTCCAGGTTTAGGTTTGTTTTGTGAACAACTCCCGAATCTATTATCTGAGAACTGCTGTTAGGACTTGTGCTTATTTATGGGTTTCAGAGTAATGAAAAATGAGGACTGTCGCCATAGTGATTAACAATTCAATACACGCTTAATGATTACCGGACAATAAAACGCTTTCTACACTACACAGCTGACTTAGTTTGACCTCAAGAAGTGTTTATACAGTATATGTGTAGTGTCTGGGACCGACTGGTTTTGCTCAAATAAAAATCAGGTACAGAACCTTTAACATCTTAACAAGATTTGAGAGAAGACTGAAATCTTAACTGTTAATCCTAAACTAATACAAGGATCCCACGCATTTCAGAACATGTTTGTAAAGGCCTAAACTACAGAGTTGGCAGCGTGTATACTGAATGAGACCCCGTAGAGGCACCGGGAGGGCATCTGACACACAGGCACATTTCACAACGTGTTTGTGGATGTCTAAAGTACCCGGTGAGCAGCTTTTTACAGTAAGACCCCACAGAGACGCAGGGAGGTCGCTCTGACACACGGCGACATTTCAGAACGTGTTTGTGGATGCCTAAACTACACGGTGAGCCGCTTTTACAGTAAGACTCCGACGAGACACAGGGAGGGCATCTGACACACATGACATATCGTCCCCACTTTAACCGCTGTCCAATCAGCCGCCTCCTCTGTGCAGTAGTGAAAGGAATCCGTGGAATGCGCCCACACTTTTTGACCAGGCACATCGCGCGTTTGAGAATAGCCTGTTCTAAAATAAACCCATGTGGGAATCCGAATGTTTATTGATGGAGAGATAAGAGTTTTATATAGACTCCGTCACTCAGCGTTTGTATTATTTCATTGGTTAAAAATAGTCCCGTGGTTATTATCGAGTGGGACGGCAGAGCGGGTCAGACGGGTACACCGCTCCACTCTGGGTATGTGAATGGGAGGACAGAGCTTTGGGAAAGTTGAATGGCGGAGTGGATAATCGAAACTCATCATAAGCTCATCCGTGTAACCTGCGGGCCCTGGGGTGGGAGGGGGGGGGTGGGGGTGGCTGCAGAGGGAGAGGGCCTGGCTCATCCTGGCTGGTACTACTACTACTGTACCTACTTACTGCAGTAATACTACCCACAAAGTGCCCTGGTTCTGCCAAATATATTATAGAGATAAGAGAAATTGAGCTCAAGAGTGACCGCCGCCCATATCCGCTTCTGCAAGTAAATTTCCCATACATTCTTTCTCCTTTTTTTTTTTTTTATTTTTTATTGACTTTCCTGGAACAAAATAAGATGATTAACATTACCAAACATCTTGCAAAACAGATTCAGAAAGAGAGAAAGTAGTTAAGAGAAAGTAAATTAACAGGAACTTTGTTTCTAAACCTGAATTTCGAACAAAACCAAAGGAGCGATGTATCTCAATCCAAGGAGTCGGTCTATTAAACAGTCTTGCTTGTAAAAATATAACGTCCAAGTCTACTCAAGTTTTTAAGAAAAGGTGAAAGTAGCATTATTGAAAAGATATAATACTTCTGTGTAAAAAGAAGAGTATGTTTGTTTTTTTATGTATACAGCGCAACCCAACGGAGTCGTAATATCATTTTTAGAGAGTTATAAGGTTCTGCTTCTTTCTGTACCCTTTCGTTCATATTTATGTTAAAGTTGTATAGATTCAAGCATGTTGCGTTTGCTTTAGTTTTGTTTTAATAAATGAATAAATAAAGAATGAAAAATAACAATCTGAAAGTTCAGAGCTAATCAGTTCTGTGCTAATTGACCACAAGAGTCAAGACCCATAATTTTATTTCAAATCCGCTGCTGAAAATGTTCTATTTAATACCTTTTAATATAAGTGAATTAATAACAGGTTAATAAAGGGTCAAAATAATAAAAGTTATCAAAACATTTCACTAAATTGTAAGTTTTAAATGTGTTTTTTGGACTTTTAACAACCATGATATGGATATTAGTTACCACAGAGCTTTAGTCTCACTGATACCCTTGAATTCTGCTCCTCTTTCTCCATCCCTCATCACATTCCCTCCATCTACGTCCCTCCAGTCCTCCGTGGCTCCTCTATTACCCCATCTCTATCCATTCTTCTCCATTTCTTCATCACTTCTCCTCTGTTCTTTATCTTGTCCCTCCATCTACGTCCCTCCAGTCCTCCGTGGCTCCTCTGTTGCCCCATCTCTATCCCTTCTTCTCCATCCCTTCATCCCTGCTCTGTCCTTCCCTTTCCATCCCTTTATCTCATCCCTCCATCTGCGTCCCCCCTCCCTTCCTCCCTCTCCGTCCCTCATGGGTGCTGCGTTGTCTAATACATCAGCACACGTCAGGCTGAGTCAGTGGAGAAAGTGTGTCAGTGGGCTACAGACCGACTCATCTCAATCCCGGAAAAAGGTTCCGGGTTCAATCCCTGAGTCACCCGGGACTTTCTGTGTGGAGTTTACATGTTCTTCCCATGTCTCCGGTTTCCCCCATCAACCCAAAACATGCAGAATAAGTAAAATCCCCCAGCTAAGGTAAGGTAAGGTAAGGTTTATTTATATAGCGCTTTACACAGACACATGTCCCCAAAGTGCTTTGCACAGCATTTTACAGAGCATTCTTCATTCACTCCATACCCGGTGGTGGTAAGATACTGTTATAGCCACAGCTGCCCTGGGGCAGACTGACGGAGGCGCGGCTGCCAAGCCAAGCGGCGCCAACAGTCCCTCCGACCACCACCAACACTCACTCACACAACTTTCACACCTACAGTGCATGTTTTGGGTTGATGGGGGAAACCGGAGTGCTCGGAGAAAACCCATCCAGACACGGGGAGAACATGCAAACTCCACACAGAAAGGCCCGGGCGACCCGGGGATCGAACCCGCAACCTTCTTGCTGTGAGGCATGAGTTCTAGCCACTCAGCCACCGTGCCGCCGTAGTCCGGACCAAGCCTAGCAAAAAGATCACTGAGACGGGGGGCAATAAAGTGGATCTTAACCTTAACCTTCATCCTTAAAGATAAACTGTGCAACTTTACTACAGATTTGTTATCCATTAATACTCCATAGATGTGAAATAGCCCCCTGTTGTGTTATTGAACATGTTTAATATCACACACGGGGTTATTCTCAGTTTATTGATCATGTGAAACGTGTTTTAACTCAGCAGAGTCGCGTCAGGTGAACTTTAAGAGGGTATTTTACCAGGAGCACATAACGCAAATGAACGGAGTGGAGAGAATGGCCTTTATATTTGTCATATTGTTTAGCGCAGGTGTAAATAAAGTGCGGCGCTTATCTGAGCAAACGCTTTAATGCGCTGCTGTGTTTGCTCTGGAGCAGGACAGCGCCAGCATTCTCCAAGAGGCCAGAGTTTATCAATCATCAATATGAGAGAGGGAGGGAGGGAGGGCATCAGGTGTCCCACTCTGTTTACTCAGCATGGGAGAGGAAAGGGAGAAAGGAAAGGGAAGATAGATAGATAGATAGAGATAGAGGGGGTAAATAGAAAGTGGAGAAGATAAAGAGAAAGAGAGATGGGACAAAGAAGAGGGGGATCTAGAAAACAAAGGTGAGAGAGATTGGGCAAGAAGAGGGGACCCATCTCTAGGTATAGGTTTGCTCATGAGAACTTTAGCTGAGGGAGGAAACCACCCAGACATGAGGAGAACATGCAAACTCCACACAAAATGCCCGGTATACTTGATGTGTGGCATGAGGCACTGTGTCATTATCTAACATATTTATTACAGTGGAAGTTTTCCCTCGTTTCCCTCGTTCTTCACCCTGGTGGTTTCATTAGAGCGTAGAGTGTAAACGGGCAGCGAATTGTATTAGTTTTGTTTGTATTTGCATTAGGGTTGGGCGGTAATACGGTAATAAGGTATCCCGCGGTATCTAAAAATAGCCACGGTATCAAATTCATTACCGTCATAAAAAAAATCTTGCCCTAATATAATAATAACTATAATTGATTTAATGCCTAAATAAAGAGTGTTTTTTCAACACTTATGTATGTGTGGTTGTGTTTGTTAATTTAATACTATTACAGTTTAAAACGAATATTACTATGTTATAGTGTAATGTTGCTCTTAACTGTTGATCGGAGAGATGACATTCGATGAAGTTCCTGGATGTTGCGTAGTCACGTGACATTACCGCTCCGAAACTAGAAGGAGAAGGACAATTTGCACTTTTTAAACATTTGTTAATAAAAGTTACTAATTTTTTACATGTTTTGTTATGTTTTCAGTATCATTAGGCCTATGTAATGCTTGCTTTTCTGTTTCTAAACGGTATAAGTGCAAGCTGCCATTTGGCCAGCGGGCTCCACCTTAGTGCTACGAAGTGTTTTCTTTTGGGTTTTTTTAGCCTTAGCAACGGTAATACCGTATACCCCGGGAAAATGTGGAGACGGTTTAACGGTATCAAAATTTGGATACCGCCCAACTCTAATTTGCATGTTATTATTGTATGAGCACATCCAAAGTGAATCCTGTTTACACATTGGTACAGTCTGGTCACCCCTCCCTCGAGCCAGGTATCGTCCAGTCAGATTTATTTATTTCATGGACGTGGGTGTGAAGGAAAGAGCTCATTTTGCTCCATCATTAATAAACGAAATTACTTTAGTGCTTCGTTTATTGATTCTGCAGAAAGTTTTGTTTATTTATTTAACAAGACAGGGACAGGGCACAGTAAACTTTAACATTAACAGGAGAGATGCATGTACCAGGTTGTAACACCAGTGCGAATTTCCACCTGTTGTCCCTGGGCAGGTTGATTTTTTTAGTTCATAAAATCAGACGTACAAAGAGAATGTTTTTATAATTAATAATCCTGAATCCTCATTCCATACACACTTCTCTCAGCACCTTAAAAGCACCGTCCTTATGAAAATCATCATTCAATTCATTCACTCCAGAACATCGCACTCTCCAGACACTCCTCAGTCCACTTTACGGGCGCAGGTTTGGTTTGGAAGGAGCCACTTTTTCGCCAGGCGTGAGAACGTGCTGCAGTTTGTACACGTGATCCGCCATGTTTTTCAGGATCTTTTTCGTCGTGAGCAGCCATGTTTGTGTGTTATGCGTGTCCCTGATTGGCTAAACCGCCTGTCAGTCTGAATTTGGGGAGATTACACGGCGTAGACTGTACAAAGAAGTCGACAAAGAAGTGACGTTACCTACAGCGCTCATCTCCACGAGACTAGCACTTAAAAGGACAAATTTTGTTCCATATTAGGACTAGGAACTTATTTACGGACAAAATATTCAAATAAAACACCAGAATCATGTAGAGCGAGTTGGTACAAACATTTTAAGTCCAAAATGCGAGGCTCACTGCAGCAGTTAGAGAGATAGATGACAATTTTCAGTGTAAAGCCATTTAGTTTAGTTTGTGTTTCAAGGGATTTACCTAGAATACCACAAAGTTTTCAAACATTTAACGTTTTTTTTTTAGAAGTTAAACAGACGTTCGTTTGTTTGCCACTAACCAAACTTCTTCATCTTACGCACATGTGTAGTCTCGCTTTATTTACAAGTGCAAAAAGTGTGAAATAAATAAGGTACAGTTTAGGCTATCGTTGTTGCAGTGGTGTGAAAGAAATCCCCAGCGCATTCAAAAGTTTACCACAAGTTTGTATGTAATTCTATATACTTCTCGGCATGTCTCTACCTCCCCCCTCTTCCCGCTCTCTTCTTTCCCTCTCTTCCCCTCCCTTTCTCCCAGGCCTTTTCACGCCCCCATCAGGAAGTGCGTCCTAGGATTTCTCTTTTTACTGACACACAAATTACTCTTTGTTTACCCCCCCCTCCTGCCTCGCGCTCTCTTCCCCTCCTCCTGTCTGTGGAGTAGAAATTTGTGAATGAAACAAAGGCAGTAGCAGACCAATGACTCGCTAGGGACCCCGAGGCCATCCCAAACAGTACACAGGGCCGACTGATAGTTTCCGTTCTAAATCTGGAGCAGGGAAGAGCCAAACGTGAGGATTCAGAGCCGGTCCAACGCTAAAACAATACATCTGTGGCTGGGGCTATTTTTAGAGTGAAACAAAAACGCTCAAAATGGAGGTCAAACTGTGCTGAAAGTTAAAAGATGAGTTGTTCTTGTTGCGCTGATTAAAGTCTTCTGTAGTGTGGTATTAAAGGTGTTGAACCTGATTTTTACTGTCTTGAAAACATGAAGTTCTTCCACACTTACCATAAGCATTCCGAAGCTTCCCAATTATTCACTTATGCTGCGTTCGATTATCCGTCCGTCTCCCACTCGGATTTCTGACATGACGTCACGCTCCTCACTTCAAGCGTTTTATTATGTTTCACGTGTCTGACTTGGAGAAAACCGTGGACGCCAACGGCAAAGCTGTTATTGTTTATCTTCTGCAGCCCAAGGGACATTTAGCAACACCTGTTAAGACATGTCTTTGTTCAATATGGATTCACCACAACATGGACTACCGTACCCACAGACAGGGATACGGACGCAGTAAATTACTGCAGTAATACTACCTTACCCACAGACAGGGATACGGACGCAGTAAATTATTGCAGTAATACTACCATACCCACAGACAGTGATACAGATGCAGTAAAGTACTGCAGTAATACTACCATACCCACAGACAGGGATACGGACTCAGTAAATTATTGCAGTAATACTACCATACCCACAGACAGTGATACAGATGCAGTAAAATACTGCAGTAATACTTCCATAGCCATAGGCAGTGATACGGATGCAGAAAAGTACTACAGTAATACTACCATACCCATAGCAGTGATACGGACACAGTAAAGTATTGCAGTAATACCACGATACCCATAAACCCTGATACTGATGCAGTAATACTTCCATACCCACAGGCAGTGATACAGACGCAGTAAAGTACTGCTGTAATGCGAGTGGCTGAAATGGTCATTTAAAACACCAGAGCCAGAGACACAATGAAAACTGTTCATACTTAAACGTGACCCTGGGCACGGCCACCTTGGATTCTGTCTGGGAATTCTTGCTCGGTCTCTTCTGAGCTCTTCCGAGTGCAACATCCTCTGACCTCCAAGTAGGATGGATAATCAAACGCACCATTATAAGCACTTTTCAGAGTTTTGCAGTCACAATAAAGCAGCAGCAAGCATGCTAATGTGCACTTCCTAATTATTGGACAGAAAAAAAGCTGACTTATTTTTACCACATGAGCTGTTTTATGTTGTTTTCTGTACTTGGGTAAGACACATTTTGCTCAAATACACAAGAAAACGTGCGTTCTTACTGTTTGCAGGGTCGTCTCTCCACAGATCTGACCTGTAACTTGGCCAAGTGGCAGCCCCATCAGAAAAGTTACACAGAACACCTTTAAATTTTGGCATGACCTCTATTTTGAACAACTTTGTTTACTTTTTGGTATTGTGTTTCACATGATAGACTAGAATGTGGTTTTGGTTACTTAGTTGTGTTCCAACACTCAGCAGACGTCTAATCAATGCTTGGATCAGATGTGTGCTGCCTCCTGCTGGTAAATGTGTGGAGTCGGCCGTTTAGAAAAGACAACATAACAGCAGGGCTATTGTCAGTGACCCCAACAACTATAACTAACTATAAAACAATCAGGAAGCTGTTGAGTTCTTTAAATATTGAACACTAACAATTTTCAAGTCATAAAATTAAAAATCTATGGTCATATGGCTGTATTAAAAAAAATCTGTCAAAAAATATGTCAAAAGCAAATAAAGTTAATACCAACTGTTATCTTAATTTCTATATAGTCTTTTGTATTTTTTAAGCTTACTGTTGTGTACTATAAACTAGAAATGCCCTGATCAAGATTTTTTGGCTTCCGATCTGATCCAATACTGATCCTGTACCTTTTTTATAGCTCTGGTACCGCCGTCTCTGTAATGTGGTGTCATGAAGGAAGTTTGTATCTTAGCTACAAAAAGTCCATTAGACGACGAAAGCCTTTACCAACCCTACCTTGCCTTACCTCACCAGCGGCAGTATTTGCTGCTGTATCTTTGTCGTCTTGCGCTTGTGAATCTCAAACTCATCCAGATGATTCTTTTGTAAGTGGCACATTAAATTGGTGTTAAAATGAGCTCTGCTGGTTCCTCCACGAGAAACTGTTTGTTTGCAGCAATTTCATGTCACTGTTTGACTCTCGTTTTGTTATAGTGAAAAGTCCCACACAGCGACATGCTGGTGTTTTGATTTACAGCTGAAACATGTGAAACTGGATCAGTCCGATCACATGACTGAATCCAATACTGTCCCATACTCATAAAAGAGCTGGATCAGGAGCCAATACTGATACTGAATATCAGATCAGGACTTCCCTACTATAAACTAGAATTCTCAAAAGTGAAAATCAAGCACTATTTAATATAAAAATAATATCAAAACTAGACACTCATTTGAGCAGGTATTGATACTAAAAAATCACTTATTCACAGAGGTGGAAAATGAAACTTTCCTGAATAGCTTTAGAGTGATCTTGAGCTTTATGAGAACAAATATCAGACCACATATAGTACACACCCATGGACCACTATGAAACCTACTGGACGAGGGATTCCACACATATAAGGCCACATGCTAATATAAAAGAAAGTGCTATATTATCATATGTTGAAAATCACATTCTACTGTCTAAAGAAAGTGTTTTTTTAATTATTGTGGTATCATTGCGATTGAGTGAGGTCTGTTCCTTAGTAACTCATTTGAAACGTTAGTATTCAGATAGCTACGCTGCACTACTTTTAACAGCACTGCAGGCAACATTGCAGTTTTACATGATTAGCTGTTCCTTACGCCTCAGTGGAATATAATTGCTCTTTTGTACTAGTCCAGGAGAGTAAAATGTGACTTTACTTTGTCTATCCGGTCCAAGGACAAAAACAGAGCAAGCTGAAAAACTGTGCAGCCCTGGCATCTGCGCATGGATCTTCTGAGTGAGCGTGAAATGGCCATAAGGGCTTGTTAGTAAACACACTCCTTATTTGGCGCTTCCTGTTTGCTGTGGGCGGAGCTCCATCTGCACATCTGTAAGGGAGCGGTGTGAACAGTGTGTACTGGAGCTCGGCTTTTCTTGCCACTTGCTTGTCTCTGTGGAGGTGTTATTGTTTTGTCTGAAATGTTGCACAGTGACATTGAACTTGTCTGTGTTGCTTTTTTCAGTACTGATTTTTATTACTGCTCAAAAAATACCTTAAAACGTGCGTACTTTATGTGAGTGGCGTGACCGCATGGAGATAGACAGGGCAAGACTGGAAGAAGAAATCGGCTCTGGACATTTTTTTGGCCCTGCGCGATTCCTCAGAGTTTGAGCCAGTTCGATATTATCAATAGGTGAACCTTACTTGTTTAATATTTTGTGTAATTTGATTTGAATGTAACTGGATGGATTTCAAAACTGATTTTTAGATTGTCTTAATGATACTTGGTGGTATTTTTGCTGGCCTGATTTTATTGACCTGTATAATTGTTACACAGAGCCCTAATTCTTCATAAGTTTGGCTATTTTTGATAAGTAAGTGTTTATTTTTATAGCGCTTTTCACAGACACAACAGAGCATTATTTACAGACCAATATTCATTCACTTCATATGTGGTAAGCTACTATTTCCACAGCTGCCCTGGGGAAGCGCGGCTGCCAGTGCACTCGGCGCCGTTGGTACCTCTGACCACCACCATCACTCACACACACACACCACTTTCACACTAGGCAATGTGGGTGAAGTCAAAGCCTGAAATCAACCCAAAAACACGCACTGTAGGTATGAAAGTGGTGTGTTGGTGGTAGTTACTACTATCAGGTATGGAGTGAATGAACAATGCTCTGTTAATAACCCTCTGTAAAGCGTCTTTGAGGACATGTGTCTGTGAAAAAGCGCTATAGCTGACCTTGGGTGTCCAGAACAGCACCAAATAAATAAAATGCATTATTATTATTTTTATTAAGTGCCTTGCCTAAGGACACAACAACAGTTTTTGTGACTGGCGCCCCACTGTGGCACCAGATCTTCTCTCCCATCCAAGTACTAACCAAGCCCGGCCTTGCTTAGCTTTTGAGATCTGGCTTTGACGAGATCAGGCATTGACAAACCGGAATGGTGAGGTAGTGTTTCTAATTGTAATTAAGTGTTGTTGGTTTTTTAATTATCATGATTGGCAGAATTCAGTGCTATTTCAAATCAGATAAGTTGAATAATTCACCTGTAGGAGCCAGAGTCGCTCAGAGCAGAGTCACAGCAGTGGTCTGAAGAGGCCCGTAAACACCACAGGCTGCGCACACTTTTGTCAGGACGTCTGTGCTCATGTTTTAAACTCATGTGATAAACCCTTTCACCAACATTACGCCATTACAAAACCCGTGACCTGAGAATGAGGGACTGGACCCACCTGCTGCACGTGGACGGGTGCTCGCGAGTGCAGTTTGGGTCAGATTCAAATACAGAATAGTTTCTGCTGCACATGGACTGGATCGAGACTCAACACAGACGGCCTGGGCTGCAGCACTGCCCACTGACCCAGCATCCCATCGGGGAAATCCCCAATATTCCTGTAGCCTAGTCAGCCCTTGGAAGTAGAGAAGCACAACGCTGTGTAATGTTTCAGGCAAAGCAATCTCCCACCAGGACTCCAGAATACACTTTAAATATGAACCTTTATGTAATAGATTTGAAACTAAATGCCCATTATAATCTTTTTTTGTAATTTGTATAATAATTTTAGACCCTGTAGTTGTCTCCTCTGCACAGGGCAGTTGATCAGTTCGTGTTGCGGTGAACAGCTAAGCCTGTGTAAGCACTTAACAGGTTTAACCAAGGAGCTCATATGCCACTGGCTTTTGGTTAGCGCAGTTTTAAATCAAGTGTTTTGTCATTTCCGCCTGTAATTCACACGCTATCACTTTGAATCATGTTAAAATATGGAAATCAGGCATTCACTTTCACAAAAGCTGCTTGTATTAGCCCTCTTGTAACCGTGGGTGACTGTGGTTCAGGTGATGGCGCAGATGTCCGATAATTGTTTGGCCTTTTGAATTCCACTCTAGTCGGTTCATAGCATTCTTGTGTCCTTGGGCAATACACTTTACAACCATAAGTGGAATGTTTGAGTGAATGATTGATGATGGTCGTAAAATGGTCGCCACAGTCTTGTCCGTTTGCCCCCTGGCAGCTCTGGCCACAAAAATGTCTTGGCACTACAGAGTGAGAGAGGAGCGAGTGAAGAATGCATTGAACAGCAATATGAATCCTGAAAAGGGCTTTATAAGACCATTTTATAATCAATAGAGGGGGTATTATTCAGAATGTACTATTTGGAGCATCCAGAGGTTTTAACGAGATAAGAACCCACAAACTAATACGGTAATCCCATTTGAGAACATGCTTGGACAGAACTACAGGGTTAGCAGTTTTTATGCAGAATTAAACGGGAGATTTTGTTTGTGGAGGAAATTATGGCACTTTGCAAAATTACAGCTTTTGCAATTTGCTAATTGAGGCCATTCAAATTATGATTTTGATTTGATTGTGATTACTTTTGCAGAGCTAAAATAGTAGAAGTAATAGTTTATTTGGTCATTTTTCAGCACTACAAAAACATAGACTATAACCCCATGGATCATGACCAAAAGGGTTTAGGCTGTAAAGTAAAACGTGCTTATAATGGCTAACCCTGTTAAACAATGATAGAATTTCAAGAAAGAAAAGCAGCGTAGGAACAACAAGTTTGTGTTTACAATTTCACTTATGTCTTACTGTAGAAAGTGATAAAATAAAAATAAAAAAACTAAATTGAATGCTTAGTTCATTCATTCCAGAGCTCTATAGCTTTTAAAACAGAATGCTTTACATCCCTTTTCTACAGTTCTACAAATCAATATCTAAAGACATTTTTGTTTTATCTTTGAAAATAAAAAAATAAAATCATCTAGAAAATTGAGATTGATCAGTATATCGATATTTTTATCCACTTTGTCACGTCCTTAGTGCTTTCTGTTTATTTTTGGCTCCAGTGTTGGCGTATATTGATAGATTCGTCACTATCGTTATCAGCTAATAATTGTATTCAATATCGATATTCTTTTGGCACTGCCTCATTCTCTCTAAAACAGGGGTGTCCAAACTTTTTTCACTTATTAAAACACAGAGCAGTGTGAGGGCCGATCGAGGGTCACAGACTGGTGGCCAAAACAGTGAGTAATTCAAGTCTGTGCATTTATAACAGGTTTGAATGACCCTCCAGACCTTTGTTCAGGCTTAGACCCTCAAAAGGACACACTAAATTTGCTTTATCAAAGTAGATTTCAAAAACATGCAGTAAAAAGTACTGCTTGCGGTAGTACGGGCCAATTCACCTGAAAGCCTGAGGGCCAAAACAGTTTGTCAGAGGGCCACATTTAGCCATAGTTTGGACATGCCTGCTCCAAGATGTCATTTTGAGTTTGTTCTCAGTGCATCAAATTAGTCTTTTTGAACAGATTAACTATGAACTATGAAAATGGGGAAACAATTATGCAACAAACTATTTTATGTTCCAGATAAGAGTGAAGTAAATTGGTGATCTTTACTACAATCTAAGGCCAAATTGGCGATATCGGAATCAGCTCAAATTATCCATATCAGCCCACCCCTAGTCTCTGTGTACAGTCAGGTGAAACTACCGTACACTGATGTTTACCTTGGGATTGTGTTTACCGCGCTAATAGCCAAACACGATGTGAATCTGCAGCTCCCTCGAGTGCTCTCCACTTAATTAGAATTAATAATACATGTCTTTTATTGGAGTGCGGGGACGCGCTGGTGCTGCGGTCTGGAGTGTGTGTGTTCAAATGCCCGGGTTATGTGAGGTGATCGCAATACAATTTCACAGAGGAAAAATGTGATGTAAAATGAAATAACAGATCCCCCCGGTGTAATGTCGAATACTTGCCTCCTCTGACCCTGAGCAAAGTTATTCTCCTGATAAAAACGGGGCATTCCAGTACACAGTGTTATTTTAAAGTGTAACTCAAAAGAAACTAGTTATTTTTTTATCACAGAGTTGCATTGTGAGTGTATCAAAGAGGCATTTGCCAAATGCCCTTAGTAAAAATCACAGCTAACAGGATTAAATAGTGCTAAGGAGATTAGTATAATGGAAATCTTAACATGCTAATCTATAGGAAGGTGAGAGCACAAACACGCATCTATCCAGAGTATTGTTTCAAACTCAAATGGACGTACATAGGGGTGTAACAATGTCAAAAGTCTCACGATATCGTCACAGTATGAACCTCGCGGTACGATATTTATTGTGATATCCTGGGAAAGCTCACGATATGTTTGGGAGGCTCACGCTATTCTACATAATAACAAGACTGACATTATAAAATGCTTTGACCAGTCATTCGGTGCAATATTTATTGTCATTAGGGATGTAACGATATCCAAATGTTTCTGTACGATATTTTCACCACATACATCTCACCATATGATATTTGTTACAATATTTTGTGTGAATCTGCTACTTTTTCCTTTAAAAATTCCTTCACAAGGCTTAATCCAATGAATGAAGATTTCAAAGTGTTTAGAACAGTTATTTCTTCATGTCGTCTGCACTGAAACGGAGCAAAGGATCATGGTCTATGTAGTTCCCTCTGTTTTTTTTTGAGCTATTTCTGCATCAGAACTGTTCATTTAAGTAAAGAGACTTGTGATTTGATATATTATGATGGTCCATGATATTATTGTGAGACCTTTGACGATACGATATCACAATATTTAACATTTATGTCAGTCTTAGGTTTCACTTCCTCACAGAGCAATGCATTCATCTCGGAATGATTGTAAAAGTTTTCTAAAAGGTCTCTCTGATGTGAATGGTCACATGAGGCTTGGTCTTTCCATGTACCAAGAATGAGAAAAACATGTACGTATCCTCTATCTGCAGGTTAGGACACTGGCAGGTTCAGTTGTGACTGTGGTACTTTTTTAGTTTAGTTTAGTTTATGAGTTTATTTGACAGGGACAATGCACATAAAAACATTGACCTACACAAAAGAGGTAATATATTTGTGCCAGGTTATAGCAAATATGCTAATTTCCACCTGCAGTCCCTGGACAGGTTGATATAAAATGGCATATATGCCAATAAAATACAAATTGGTCAAAGACATAAGATCAGTCACATTCATACATCACAACCACACGCGCTTTACAACTGTAAGAGCACCAGTTACAAACAGCTGCTTTAAATAATGAATGAAATCTGGTGTTTTCAAAGGACAGACACTAAATCATATCTAATTTAGCAGCGCAAGAAACACAAATGTTCAAATCATTTCCTATTGTCAACATAAAACTTTTGTCACTTGTAGATTCACAGTGGGAACAGTAACCAAAACTGTTACCCAAGTGCGAGTACTGCTACGCTGTCAAAATGATGTCTCTAGTACAGGGGTGTCAAACTCATTTTGGTCCGGGGGCCGTATGCAACCTACTTTGATCCCAAAAGGGCCGGATCAAAAAACTCAGTTCTCTCTTCAAGTTATTGTATTTTTCTCTGTGTCTCGTAGTGGTGTTTAAGATTATATTCCTCGAGCAACGCCACTTGTTCCAAACACACTGAGCACAGATTTCTCATTCACCTTTGTCAACAAATAAGAATTAGACTATTTTTCTTGGGAAATCCTAAACTCAGCATCTGCTTTTCTCATTTTTTGACATTTTGCTGATGAGGGTCACGGTCGACAGTCAAAACGATCGTCCTTTAAGAGCGTTTGGAAAGAGGAAAGTCTTCATTTGTGCTGCTCTGGTGGGAGTCGCAACGTACAGAAACGCCGGAGATGCTGCTATACTAAACGGTACAGAAAATTAACAGAAAAATCTGAAAATTTTAAGTATTTTAATAGAAAAATCAGCCGAGGGCCAGATTAAAGGTCTTGGAGGGCCGGATCTGGCCCCGGGCCGCATGTTTGACACATGTCTCTAGTAGGATTAAAAGCTGCCTGAAGTAAAAGACGAATTGTATTAAAAAGTAGTGCCTCCCCTGCCTCACTCCCCCTAACCCGTCTCCTCTCCTGTGTTCCAGTTTGCACTCCGAGCATCGACATCCGGAACGACATCACGGAGCTGCAGCGCCTGGAGAACTGCACTGTGGTGGAGGGCTACCTGCAGATCCTCCTCATCTCCAACACCAACCAGGAGGAGCTACGGTCCCTCAGCTTCCCCAAACTCACCATCATCACAGACTTCCTCCTCTTGTTCCGCGTGTCCGGCCTGACCACCCTGAGCACCCTGTTCCCCAACCTCACCGTCATCCGCGGGCGCAACCTCTTCTACAACTACGCCCTGGTGATCTACGAGATGACCAGCCTGAAGGACATCGGCCTGTACAACCTGAGGAACATCACACGAGGAGCCATCCGAGTGGAGAAGAACAACGAGCTGTGCTACGTGGACTCGCTGGACTGGTCTCAGATCATGGAGGAGGAGAGCAACAACATCATCAACGAGAACAAGGACCCCGAAGAGTGTGACAACATGTGCCTGGGCGTCATGGAGGACAGCCCCATCTGCAAGAGGACCGGTCTGGACAACTTCAACTACCACTGCTGGACCTCCAACCACTGTCAGAAAGGTAAGCGGATGTGCAGTGGTCAGCCATTTTGTCTGCTTCCTCAAGGACAACGTAAAGTTTAGTTATTTAAATTAAATATATTCATTTTAGACAGGAGTGGACAGGAGTTAGTATGTATATTATACTTTTGTCTGCTATTCAGCCTGTCTGCGAATCATCAAGTCAGTAATTTTTCTTGCTTTATCCTTTAAAGAGACTGTATGTAAGATTTAGATTAAAATTTCCATAAACATGACCAGTGATCAATGTCCCCAGATATGAGGCAAAAATATTCAAATCAAATATAGCTTTTACTAATACCAACTGTAAAGCTGATTTATCCTTAAGTTAATTTTAATTGCGTGTTTTGGTTCTCAAGACGATTAATCGGAAAGCAAAATGAGCCTCACACGAGTATCTCATTTGTGTTGCTCCAGCTGGTTTAAATGTAAAATGCCCCTCTCTGATCGGAATGGTCACTACTTAAAGTTGAACTCCGGCACGTTTGATGCTAAAGTCCGTTGCTAAAGGTGGTCGAATACTGTCAGAAGCCAAAAAACGGCACAGATTAGTGTTGCCTCAGCAAAGATCTCGCGGGGATAGTGAGCAAGACCCGATCGCTGATGTTGTTTCTAATCCCATTTATTTATGAGTGAATTATATTTTTTGAAAACACTAAAAAAAATACATCCCCGAACCATTTTCTTTCAACAAGCCCCAGTTTCTCTTGTTCTTCACTGTCAGCAGTCGATTCTCACTTGTTGCTTCTGGTGGCTACTACCCGCTCACCGCTGCTGGAGTCGGCAGTCGAGTCTTTTGGGCTTTCACATGTGCAGTGGGAAATCAACAAGCTAATGCTAAGGCTGCTTATAAAGTTATTTTATAACGTTTCCAGACACTAGTGAGTGAACCAGGCAGAGTGTTTTGTCTGTTAGACTCGTGGCTGTTGTAAGATGGGTTAGAAAGTGGTATTAAGCCTCTTTGCAAATTGGTTTTACATGGAAGTTAAGAACTTGCCCAATTCACTATGCTAGCTTGTTACCTTGACAGACTCATTACCACAGTGAGATCTCCACCGAGGCAACACTGACCTGTGCTGTTTTTTGGCTTCTGACAGTATTCGACCACCTCTAGCCATGGACTTTAGCTTCAAACGTGCTGGAGTTCCCCTTTAAACCTCAGCTCCTGCAGCCCATAATTAAGCTGTACTAGTGCAGCCTCTGCAGCTCAGTGAAGGAACTGAGAATGAAACAAAACCTGCATGTGTCCTCTATCTGCAGGTTAAGGCTCTGGCAACACAGGTTCAGTTGTGATTGTAGTACAAGGGCCCTTTAACTAATATTCTTATGTTCTCATTTTGTTTACAGCACAAATTGTCCTGTAACATTTGAAATCACATGCCCAAATAGTTTGATATAGTAGTTCACTATAAAGTTGTTCGATGTGTGTTCAAAATGGCTGACCAAGCTGAGCGGTGTTTTTAAGCTGGTTTGGGTTTATGAAATGTGCATATTTGAATTGCTGCTGGAGAGTCACAAACAAACTTCTGTGTATTTTGGCGTTGTTGGGCGGAATGATATATGCAGAGCTTTTATCTTTAGAGCTGATTACTACTTGTTGTACTGTGTCTTTTGTTGTGTATTGTGGGACACGGTTGTCTGGTCCAAAAACAATGGTTTGTTGAGTTCTGCTGCTGGAGCTAAAATCTGAAAACATTTGTAGTTGTATGAAACTAACCAGGACTAAACCTAGACTACACCACAGACACAGACTACATCAGCACTACCCTGAACTCAGTGTCTGTAACTTAACCTGTGCAAAACCTGGATAAGGACTGACCGGAACTAAAATGCTCCATATTCATCACGTAGCTATGGTCTCTATGTTCTGGCTGAAGTTTCCTGCAGGTGAACGGGTCTAGGATCCTCACATTTGCTTAAGCACATCCCTCATGTCTTTGCATACACTCACATACACTTGAGATGGGAATATGTGGAAGACTCACTGAACTGGAGCTAAAGTTTGCGCAAAATGTGACTTTCCCCAGTACAGATTGTATTAGCAGGTCATAATAAGTCAGCCGTACAGTTATCGTTATGACATTTTAGGTACTTTAGAGTGTTTTATGTTGCCGTATTGTTGTCCGTGTGTCCTTTTTTCATTAATATTTACTTCCTGGTTCTGTGCAAACTCTCAATCCTTTGGTTTGTTTTCTTCAAAGACTATGATCCTTCCTTTCCTTGTTTTCTCTATTCCTCAGCTCTCAACCGGTCTTCTTTCCTCCCACCCTATCTCCTCTCGTCCAATCTCTACTCTCTTCTTCCTCCCTCACTCCTCTCTTGCCCTCCGTCTCCCTCCCTCTCTCCGTCTTTCCTTCTCCTCTCCTTCCTCTCCCCCCGCTGCATAATTGCCTTGTTTTCGAGCAGTACAGATGTTGGTGAAGGGGCGGGCGGGCGGGCGGGCGAGGAGCGGTTTTCTCTCTCTCTAATTACACCACAGTACATGTCTGTCTGCGCGCACTACTCACTGCTGCCTCCGGGGGCTTCCTGACTTCACAGGGCGACAACAAACAAAGCCCTCCACCTCCTCCTAGCTCCTACTTCCTTACTCCTACCTCCAATCTCCTACCTTCTCCTCACTTAAATTCCTTGGACTAGAACAACACAACAAGGCACAGTGAGGAATCCATGTCACAGTAGTGTATAGTACTAATAGCTAATTATATATATATATATATATATATATATATATATATATATATTTATATATATATATATATATATATATATATATATATATATATATTTTCCATATTGGGTCATATTGGTATTGGAATGCTTTCTAAAAACAATACAACAAGAATTCCCAAACCGAAAAATCAGCCAAGGAATTCCAGTGGTCTTCATTCAAATTATATAACTCGGAAAACTTTTCGGATGTAGTTAAAAACAACGTATTTCAGTCTTGGTGCTCCCTCCCTCCCCTTTAATAATAATCATAATAATAATACATTTTATTTATTAGCCTTTCTGGACACTCAAGCTCACCTTACAACAACATAAAGAAATTAAGTACGATTAAAACATACAGTTAAAGTGGGACCATGTTTAATTCTTCTCTATAATTCTACTCTCCTTTCGTCACAACTAGGGATGGGCATGATTAGTCGATTAATCGATAATTGATCATTAAGAATTTAGTCGATCACGTTCATTTTAATCGACAAACCAAATGCAGGTTGCTGTGCGTAACGTAGCGTAAGGAGTCGAGGCTGCGTCTCACAGCACAAACATCGGAGTTACGGCCCCACAGTCCCACATCTTGGCTCTGGCTCCTTGGAGATCACTATATCCCTCAGAGTGCGTTTACCTGCACATCGGTATCACGGGTATGATCGGGTTTTTTGAGTATCCCAGTTTCGTATGTATACGCAGCATCTCCAACACGACATACGCCCAGAACAGACTCACCAGCCTCATCACATCCTCTGTCACAGAAAGAACACTCATATTCCACTGAGTCGGGTCCTTTAGTCCAACCGAAGCTGAACCACATCAGCACAAGGAAAGAGCTGCTTTTTTTCGCTTACGCAAATGAGCCATACGGTTTTAAGTTTTGTTTCTGTACGACGTAAACAAATGTGCGCAAAGCTGCATTAAACACATTCTAATCTCACACGGGCTGATGTGGCTCTATAGTGGTGATGGTTTATATGTTGTAAAGTTGAGTTTATTTATGCAGATTAGTAATAGTAATAATAGTGAAGATCATTTTAATATAAAAGGTTAATGGTTAATTGAAAATCGATCGTTAATTTTCCCGACGATCGATTAAGAAAATTGAATCGAATGCCCATCCCTGGTCACAACATCATCAGAAACTACTGCACATTGCGTCAGGTTTGTCGAGGTGCTGTGTACGGCCACCTGTGTATTCATGGAAAATTGTCATGTGGACTGAGCGTTGCACAGGATCTTACAGCGAACAGTAAGACACTCTAAGTAAGAGTTCAAAACAAACAGGGAGATCGCTATATTACTCAAATATGAATGGATCCATCTAAGGCTACGTTCAGACCACAGCCTGAAGTGACACAAATCAGATTTTTTTGCCCCTATACGACCTGTATCTGATCTTTTAATGACTCTGAACGTCACAGATCCGACTTTTTCCAACGCGACTCAGGCCACTTGGATTTGTGCTCCTAAAACCAAAAAGTGGAGTCTTAAAACCGACTCTCACAGAATCAGTTTTTACATTTTCTCAGGGTTTATATTAGTCCAATCTGTTCTAGAGTTAATTTAACATCTTTGGAAATGTTAATTAAGTAACACTATCCTGATTTAGCTAAACAACAAACAGAGGTGTTTTTTTTTTTTTACACTTTTAGTAAATTTAACACTTTGGGGAGTAGTAAGTATGGTAAAAGATGAAATTATGTACAAAACTGGTTCAAAGTTGTCTTCTCTTGCGGTGGTGCGAAATTAACACTAGAGGAAGCTGAATGAACTTAAACCAAATCAACTCCGGCAAATAACCCCAACTCGAACCCCATTTAACTTTCAAATAGTTAAAATAACCCTTTTTGTGTTAAAAACAACTCAAAAATATTTTACCCTGAAATTTTAACCCACTTGTTTTTGCTGTGTATCTGATCTTTTGCCACGGCCAAAAACCTTGTCCTTCTTCTTCTTGAGCTCCTCTTTAAAATAAATAAGCTGGAATACATCAGGTAAACACTAAAATCACCAGTTGCGCAATGCAGAGTCCATGTTTAGGCTGTTTGTGTCCTCCAATGTGCACGCGAGACACTTTTGGGGTGTTAAAAATTCACACTGGAGGTCACAGACAAGTCGCATTTAACCGGAAATGTGAACGACCTCGCAAAAAAATCTGATTTCACAAAAAAGCCGAATTGAGCATTAAGCCCTGCAGTCTGAACGAAGCCTAAAAGATCTTCATAACATGGTAGAAAGCTAAAAAAAAAACAATTAGAAACAGCAAAAAATATATACAAATTAGTAAGTCTGTGAGGGCCACCAGTGATGAGTAGAGTAAAGGCCAGGGGGAGGGGCTAAAGGGGAAGTGGGAGGGCCTTTGCGGAGAAATGTCACCCAAATGTTAAGTACACAAACTGCACAGTGAACAGTGGCAAACCCCATCAGACGCCCTCCTCTCCTCCTCTTCCTCTCCTCCTCTCTTCCCCAGGCACCTGCTTTGTCTGTTATTAATGCTCATATGTTGATTTATGGACAAAAAAGCGAAACAAAAACACCGGGATCAACCAGAGCGGGTTAAAACCAACATTTTAAGACCAAAACGACGAGCCTGACAGCAGCAGTTAAAGAGGGAGGGGCGACAGTATTTCAATAGGAAGTCAACCGGAGCCGGAAGTCTACCCGTGCTCACTTCCTGTTTGCAACGCAGTGACTAACAGGTTCGCTATGTCCGTGTATATGTTCGGTTTATGTATGCTGCACCAAATCTGGTATTTACAAGGATAAACACAAGCGAAAAAATGTAAACGTATCTGAAGAAGCGCTGCAAGAAACTCGAATGTTCAAATTATTTCACACTGGGAACATAAAACCTTTCGCGTACCGACTGTTTCTGCTCCGAAGTGCAATGAAGAATGCGGAGTGTTTTCAGTCCCATGACTTTTTAGACGTGTAGTGACCTTTAAATCGTCCCATGTGAATGCTGGAGATCGGTCTGATAGGAAGCCCACTTCTCCTCGACGTGCAAATCAAATCAGCGAGACTAAACACGCGGGCCCAAGTACACGAGTCCAAGTACACAGTCTTTACAGCTACACTAATCAATGAGTCACATGTCTAATTTTAGCCAACGGAACATATCGTAACGTCTCCGCACATTTAGGCTCTGGGTCAGCGTCTGTCCGTCATACATAACTCCCCTCGTCGTAATCACTGTTGTCAAAAGTTTCGTAAATCAGATGCTCGCAGATTCCACTGGATGAATGGGTAATGTGCAGTATTGGCCCGTAGTTGTAAAAAAAAAAAAAAAAAAAAGGTGCACTCTGATTGACTGAACACTTCATTCACAAATATTCAAACACTGTAGGAGCTTCGACTTCTTTACGTGTAGTTTTCCCAGGGAGGGAGGGGCTGCAGGTGTGTCTAACCTGAGGACACATTAACTGGAGGAATGTGACCGCAGACTCACCGGCTGGACCTCTGTTTACTGCAGCCCTCCTCCTCCTGCTGCTGCCCTCTCAGCCCCCCTCTCCCCTCTCTCTCCTTTCCTCTCGGTCTTTGTCTCATTCTCTTTCTCCTTTTCTCTCTCCTTTCCTCTCTCCTTTTCTCTCTTTCTCTGTCTTTGTTTCATTCTCTTTCTCCTTTTCTCTCTCCTTTCCTCTCTGTCTTTGTCTCATTCTCTTTCTCCTTTCCTCTCCCCTCTCTCTCCTTTCCTCTCTGTCTTTGTTTCATTCTCTTTCTCCTTTTCTCTCTCCTTTCCTCTCTCCTTTTCTCTCTTTCTCTGTCTTTGTCTCATTCTCTTTCTCCTTTTCTCTCTCCTTTCCTCTCTCCTTTTCTCTCTTTCTCTGTCTTTGTTTCATTCTCTTTCTCCTTTTCTCTCTCCTTTCCTCTCTCCTTTCCTCTCGGTCTTTGTCTCATTCTCTTTCTCCTTTTCTCTCTCCTTTCCTCTCTCCTTTTCTCTCTTTCTCTGTCTTTGTTTCATTCTCTTTCTCCTTTTCTCTCTCCTTTACTCTCTGTCTTTGTCTCATTCTCTTTCTCCTTTTCTCTCTCCTTTCCTCTCTCCTTTTCTCTCTTTCTCTGTCTTTGTTTCATTCTCTTTCTCCTTTTCTCTCTCCTTTCCTCTCTCCTTTTCTCTTTTTTCTCTGTCTTTGTCTCACGCTCTTTCTCCTTTTCTGCTTTTTTCTCTCCTTTTCTCTCTGTCTCTGTCTCAGTCTCTCTCTCCTTTTCTCTCTGTCTCTCTTTCTGTCTCTCTCTTGCTTTCTCTCTCTCTCTTTCTCTGTCTCTCTCTTTCTTTCTGCCTTTCTCTCTTTTTCTGTCTCTCTCTCTTTCTCTGTCTCTTTCCCTCTCTTTCTGCCTCTTTTTCTCTCTCTGTCTGTCTCTTGCTTTCTCTTTCTTTTTCCCTGTCTCTGTATCTCTTGCTTTTTCTCTCATTCTTCCTCTCTCTCTCTCTCTCTCTCTCTTTCTTTCTTCCTCTGTCTCTCTTTCTCTCTAGCTTTCTCTCTATTTATGTCTCTTTCTCTCTCTGTCTCTCTCTCTTTACCTGTCCCTCTCTCTCTCTGCCTCTCTTTCTTTCCTTATCTCTCTCCTTTTCTTTCTCTCTCTGTCTTTCTCTCTCTCTCTCTCTCCTTTCCTTCTCCCCTTCTTTTTTTCTCTCTTTGTCTCTCACTCTCTCCCTGCTTTTCTGTCTCTTTCTCCCTTTCTTTTTCTCTCTCTCTCTCTCTCTCTCTCTATTTCTCTATAGTTTTATTGTGTAACTTTTTGGATCTGAACTTTCATCTGTGCGACTCCATGGAAATAAAAATCTAAACCCAGACTTCAGAATATTCTCAGTGGAGACAGACGTTTTCTCCCAGACTCTGGACGATTATAGACAAACGAACAATGTTTCCATGGAGACAATAAGCAAGCATCAGGTTTGTGGAGATGCAAGCCCACACACTGCACGGACGCAGGCTTTTCTACATTTTTCAGTCCAATAAAAACAAACCAAAATGAAAACAAAACATAATTAATTTTATTTTCTGGCTCAAAAGTGTCTTTAAGAATAATTCAGGCTTAGTAACTGCTTAAAGGAGTTGGGGATTTGGTTTCTAAGTAGTGACTAAGCCTCAAATATGCTTAATCTTAATACACTTAAAATAAAATCTGTTCATTATGAATTGAAGTCTTTGTTTATGCACTATGTAACTTAACTCTGTCACCTTCTTGTTTCTATGGAGATGTCATTACTCAGCTTTGAATGTCCCACAATAGGACATTAAACACATCTACCTTACATGTATTCAGTTACAGGTTTTATAGCTCAAAAATACCTAGAATAAAACACCTAAAATACCCCAAAAAATGATCTGACCACTGGTTTGGTCACCATGACGATGAAGGTTTAATGCCACACTATGAAATATTTCTGACAGAGTGGTTACATCAGGTTGCAGACCCTCGATCTGAAAAGTTACACTGTGTCACTTAACAGGTTTAAAGCACAGTGCTCTTATTTATGCATTAATTATGCACAGGGTTCCTCCAGTGTTTTAAAAGTCTTAAAGGCATTGAATTTATGAATGTCCCTGTCAAATAAACTAATAAACTAACCTAAACTATGAATGTGGAAATAAGACCTTAAAAAGACTTGGAAAAAAACTCTAATTTTTATATCTGGGTCTTAAAATGTGTGCAGTACGTAACGTCTCCGTATCACATTTCTCCTCAAAAGTTGAATTTGTCAAACAACATTATTCGGTTAAATAATGTTGTTTAAATAAAGAGCGGCGGAAACGATAATCGAGAACGCAACTGGGTTAAAATCTTCCAAACACATCATCTGAAAATGCTACAGAACCACAAGAAACAAGCCGAGCATCAGTGTAAAATCAAAGACAATCTCAGAACACAAAGTTTGATTAAAGCTTAAAATAACACAAAGTTATGTCGTTTTTTTAACGTTGGTTTTACGTTACCGAGCGACACATTTCTTGCTAGAGTTATGGCAAAGACTCTCTACTCCCCAGATTCATTTGTTTGAGAACTAAATGAAGACATATTCAGGAATTAATTTTTTCTTTGCCGGTAGCTCTATCAGAATCAGAAAACTTTTATTGCCATATGAGTGAACAGGTTCACAACATTAGAAAATTGCTGCGGCACTTGGAGCGAAACGTAGACAAACACTAAACATGCAACAAATAAAATAGAATAAAATAAAGTAGAAAACAATATAGCATGAAATAGGTCATGAAATAAGCATTACGTTTTTATTAAATGGTCTTAAAAAGGTCTTAAAAAGTCTTAAATTTAACTTGAATAAACCTGTAGGAACCCTGTATGCAAATATTGGCATTTATTTTTCGTTGGGATGTCTTGGCTTTACTGTATTAACATGTTAACGCTGCAGAAATCCATTCTTGCTTTTGCTTATAGTTGCTTGACGGCAAATGTAAACCACGAAATCCAAATGAACCTGATACCCTCCCTGCGCCGTACACTATTTCTCCTGTCGCTGGGCGGTCACAGAAAATGGCGTCCGCAGACTGTTTGTGATTTGCGTAGTCGCTTAAAGGGGCGTGCGCGTGCGGGCCGTGGAATGCGCCTGCCCCTTTAAGTATAGAAGGTACAAATTCCTGCGAGCTTAGTCAGAGCAGGGGTGAGGGATAAAGAGGGGAACTGCCGGCCAAGCTATAGGCTGCACACATGTATATTTACAGTAGTTACAGTACAAGAGCCCAGTGTCGCTAATGCGGTTGGCCTAGAGTTGGGGGTCATCAGCTCCTTATTTACTGTGGCATTTCAACACTAAATGCTTGGAAAAAAACGGCATATTTAGGTTGTGCAGTTTGGTGTAAAATTCATATCGTCAAGGTCCTTTATGAAGTTTACAGCCAGATGTAAATTAAAGGAGCTGTACCTGATTCTTAAACTCTTTAAAATATGAAAAACACAACGAATTCATTTTAAACGGTCCAAAGTTATTCACTGGTCATGAACTGTGAGACATGCTAAAGCTTTTTTAAGACCGTACAGCTAAAAACAACTAGTCCGCACTCCGGATTATTAGAAAATAAAACTGGAAATTACTTGAATTAAGTAAGTTTTACCATGATCTGAGTAAATTTCACTTGACAAGTAAAATGATCTGCCAGTGGAGCGAGACTTTTTGTACTTAAAATCTGAAAGAAAAACAACTTTTTGCACTTAAAATAAACAAAATCAAATGTTGCTTGAATTAAGAAACAGACACTTATTCTACTAACAGATAATTTGACTTGTCAAGTTGAATCGACTCAAATAAAGTAAAATGTTCTTAATTTACATCATTTTAACTTACCGAGATATTGTTTTTCTCCAGTGCACTTTCTAATTAGATGCAGGCAGTCCACAGCAGACTTATTTTAACCTCAAAAGCAATACTTGCATGGAGAGAGGACACATTTTGCATAGATGTGAAAATACATGGCCAAAATCTCCCATTGCGATTAGTTAAATCAAGGCTGTCTGTTAGACCCGACAGCCGAATTGTTTGTTATATTTTATTACACGTAAAAGTGAAAAAATGCAGAGTGCACTCAGATGGCCGATGTCCAAATTACTGTGGTCCAAAGCAAGAAAAAACACCTGAAGAATGCTTTTTTGCCGAAATGTAATTAAAAAAAAAAGTGTTTGGACATCGCCCAAGTTGAATGTGCTATGCGTTTTTTCACTTTTATGTTGCTGTTCTTTGCATTTGCACCTCTTCAGGAACTTTGGCGTGCGTTTTCTGTTGCATTTGATCATTTATTATTCAGTCAGAAAGTCAGAAAACCTTGGATGTATCTTCTATCTGCAGGTTAAGGCGCTGACAACCAGGTTCGCTTGTGGTCATAGTATTATTTTTAAACCCTAAGAGTACAGTTCCTTTTACAGACATTCCTCCGATGAAGTGATTTTCCAACGCAGCCATTCGCTCTTTAGAATCTATATGCATGTTGCTGCATTTATTCCTTTGTTCCACAAAATGTCCCCACTATCTGCTGTTTCTCCCGCGGCCCGTGCTCCCAGACCGGTCGGAAGCTCTTAAACGCTAACAGCTCGTATCCGTGGCTCTGGGGGCAGGAAGCAGGCTCCGCGGCCAGTGATTCTCCGCTCACATCCGCCTCCCCCCCCCCCTCCTTTCTCCTCCCGTCTCCTCCTCCTTCCCCCCATTCCACACACAGGCTCTCGGGCACCGGGCCAGGGCGCTTCATTCATGCCCTTGTCCCGGCAGAGGAGTGCCAAACGCGGGCTCGTCGGCGGCGCAGGGGGGGTGTGGGAAAAGAGGAAGAGGAGCGGAGCATCACCAGCGACGTACAAACAAAGCGCGTAGTGTTTAAGTACTATGAGAAGTACATGGGGTCATATACAGAGGAGGGATGGCTGTAGTGATGGAGAATTAGCGATATTGTCTTAGCTGTTCAAACATTTATAAATTGTTTGGAAAATGTCATGAAATGTCCTTGACAAATAGTCCATCAATGAAGTATTTATCTATCTGTCTGTCTATCTAATATCGTGGGCCGTCACAATATATCGAATCACAAGTCTCTTTGCTTAAATGAATAGTTCTGCTGCAGAAATAGCTAAAAAAAACAATGGGAACTACATGAACCATGATCCTTTGCTCCGTTTCAGTGCAGACGACATGAAGAAATAACTGTTCTAAGCACTTTGAAATCTTCATTCTTTGGATTAAGTCTTGTGAAGGAAATTTTTAGAGGAAAAAGTAGCAGATTCACACAAAATATTGCTATAGATATTGTACCGTGAGCTTCGTATCGTGAGACTTGGATATCGTTACACTCCTACCATCTATCTACACTGTGGGCTTGTAAAATGAAGCATCTGGACTGGATCTGAGTCACTGTCTGTCATTTGTTTGTGATCTATCATTTATTTAGTAATCGACATCAAAATCAAAATACTTTCACGGTTTTATTGTTCTACATCTCCAGTCTTGCATTCGGTGCTCTGGAGTTACCTGGACTCAATATAAACTGTCATATGCGCCAAAATGTCACACAACAACCTTGGCAAATACATTTTTCCTCTCTGTTGAATGAAAAACATTGATAAACACACAAATCATTTTGGAGGACGCTTTAAATTGACTCCAGTGAGCTTTTAGCCCTGTTATAATGTTGTTCCCTCATGAAAAACATACCTGCAGCTGTGTTTTGTTTCATTCACAGATGTCTAAGTAACTCTTTTTTATTAGTCTGTTTACATCTCCAAAGCTTAAAGTGCTCTGTTCCAGCTTGTTGGTAGTTCTCAGGTTAACAGCCGCCTTTTGCCTTTTGTTCAGTAGAGATTGGCTATTCCGGGGCTGAAATTATCCTAATGTTTCTAGTGAAAGACGGAATTTGAATACACAATGGAGTACTTCCTGTATTGCCACATAACAATCACAAGGTGGAACAAAGTATCTTCCGTTTGAGAGGGAAAACTCCGCCTAAATATGCAGGGTTTGTGTGTTGATGTGTGAGTGAAACAAAACACAACTCCAGGCATGTTTGTGATGAGGAAACAACATTATAACAGACCAGAAAATAGTGTAATATGGGCGATTTTAAAGATTCCTTGTACTTTTAATGAAGAATTACTGTAAAGGCACCTATCTCCACCTCTGGTTACCGCTTCTGAAATGGACGCCTTGCATAACCGCATGCCATTTTCTGGATATCTCTTTAAAGTGAGCCATAGCAAACAGGCAAGTGCTTGACCTCTGTACACCTCCGCCTCCTGCCCTCTGCTGCATTCCTCCCATAGGCCACTCACTTAGACCACCACTGAGGGTCTTTATGCCGTACACTTGACACATTCTCGTTTTTGATGACTAAAATAGACGTATTTCATATTAACGTTGCAAAGGTAGTGGTTTAACACAGAAATACTGCTGCTAAAATGGATTTGATGATTAAAAAACAGCGATATATCATTGAGTATCATGGGCAATTTATCAGTTATCTCATGTATTACCATATCGTGAGCCATGTATCGTATCGAATCGTGATCTACCCTGTGATTCTTAGTCCTACTATACGGAGCTAAAAATGCACTTAATTACAAGTATCGCTGGTAAATTTGTGCTTAAGTGAAAGTAAAAAATGCACATGAAAAACACTACTAAACGTGCAAGTTACCAGCTTCTCTTTATCACAATTTTAGCAGCATTTATATGTCGGTCTTGATAATATACACTGAATCAAAGCAGGAGATGCCGTTTTATTTATTTATTTATTTATCCATCCATCCATCCATCCATCCATCTTCTCCCGCTTAATCCGGCTGGGTCGCGGGGGCAGTTTACTGCCCAATACTCATAGCACCTGACCCCCCCTATGAACCCCTCTGCAGGTGGTGAGCCCACAGGAGGGTGGACAACATGGTCCTTGATGTTAGTTCATAGGGGTGCGGGCATGTTTTTTTTGGGTTGATGGGGGAAACCGGAGTACCCGGAGGAAACCCATCCAGACACGGGGAGGAACATGCAAACTCCACACAGAAAGGCCCGGGCGACCCGGGGATCGAACCCGCAACCTTCTTGCTGTGAGGCCTGAGTGTTGCCACTCAAATTCACAAATTGAAATAGCTTGTTTCATAGTAATATCCTTGTACCTGTAAGTACATATACACACACATGTATTTACACATACTCGTATATATATCTCACATACACACATTCAGACACACATACCTGCATACATATACACACTTTTAAAAAATGGAATTAAATCACCCAAAGTTAAAAGTGTAGCGTAGATGATCATATACATTACTATACATTATGCCAAAGACTTATTTCTAAACATCTAATTTTCAGACTCTATACAAAGGAGATGCAGTTGTGTGAATGTGTCAAAAATTAGGGTTATCAAAAAAAGTACAAATACACCAGGGGTTTGCGAACTTTTTCCTATTCTTTAAAAAACAAAAATGCCAGAGAGCTACTAGTTTTAGCCTTCAGAAGAAATGTAGTATATACAAGAGCCACAGCAAGTCTTAGATGAATCAGATTTTAGTTATTCAACACAATAATTCAGAAATCCTTTGGCGAGCTGCTAGGAAGGGGGTTGAGAGACCCTTGAATTACGCACATAATCTACTCGATTTCAGTAACGTGAATATTTGTCATTTAAAATTTTTCTACCTCTGTCTATAAATTATAATGAAAAGCTGCAGAAATGTGCAAAGATTAAGCTAACGATTTCCATGCAGGAATGTTGTATCCAATTGAGTAAATATGTTGAAATATAAATTAGTGGTTATTATGTTATTCTCATAAAATGTGTTCAGTCCAGGTTTAGTTCAGGCCGGTTTTGTAAGCGAAGTAGTTTTGGTAGAATCCCAGATCCGGTGGTGATCTGGTTGCATCACGCTGTGTGCCTACGTTAAGCCCAGAAAACGGTGCCAGTGCGGTCACCTCAGCTCACCCTGTGTGCCACTTCTGCGCCCAGTAATCCTGTGGGGCAGAGCCGGTGCAGAGGGCAGCCCGGAGGAGAGGGGCTCATCTAAATGGGTTCTTTTCACATCTGAATTATTGTTCTTACTGTTTAAGCTTTTGCATTTTTTTTTTATTTAACGGTGCACTGTGTAAATTTTCAGGTGGAGAGTCCGTCACCTGCTTTGTTTCTGTGATGACGTTATTACAGTAGTTTAAACTAAGAGACCAAAACCTGCAAAATTCCCTTTTTGTCTGATTTCACTACTTATAGTTATGTGTTTGAGTAAAATTGACGTTTTTGTTTCATTTACTGACAACATTTCTCCCAATTTCCAAATAAAAATATTGTCATTTAGAGCGTTTATTTGCAGAAAATGACAAATGGTCAAAATAACAAAAAAGATTTAATGTTTTCAGACCTCAAATAATGTGAAGAAAACAAGATCATATTCATTTTAAAACAACACAATACTCATGTTTTAACTTGGGAAGAGTTCAGAAATCAATATTTGGTGGAATAATAATAATAATTTTTTTTTCTACTTTTCCTCCTTAAATCAGATTTGGTTCAGGTGATCTCATCAGTGCCTCATGAAGCAGAATGAGGTGTGTTTGTGTAATGAAACGGCCGTCACACATGTAGAGACGCTGATTTCAGAAAAAAAAAAAATCCAGTGGTCTCTTATTTTTTTTCCAGAGCTGTACAACAGGTATATCTTCATGGAGACAAGCCAGTGACTGCATCAAGCCATGTTACAGGTCAAATCTGTGGAGAGGTGACCCCACTTTCAATCAGAATACTTACCCGTATCTTTGAAGTTATTTTTGAGCAATAAAACGCCCGTTTAATTTAATGAATGTAGTGTTTTTAACTGTTATCCCATGTATTGTTCAACCTGCCATGCAAAACAATGACATCTCCATGGAGACAATTATGTACGGACATCAGAAAAATGAGGCATGGCACCTTTAAACTTTATATTTCCAGACAAAATATTGAGATTAAACTTTATTTTCAGTCAGAGCGTGTGTGTTCTGGCCATGTAAAGGATTAGAGTCAAATTTATGGACAGATATTTGGCTAAGTTTCGGCGGCTTCAGGGTCAGGTTTTGAACGGGGTCTTTAGCAGAATTTAAATCAAAAGAAATTTCTGGGTAGCCTACAATGGCGCTGAAGATTTATTAGAGGCGACGCTGTTGTGATTTTTGCCGAGACTTGAAGGCAGCGCCATCGTTGTTTTCATTCATCAGATATCCTTTGTAAGTTTATGAGAGCTGCGCTTTGATCTCGTCATTAAGCGAACACGTGCAAAGAGGCGCAGACAGCTAACAGAGATGACACGCTGAGACCTGCCGGATCCGTCTTCTGCGCATAAAGTACACAAAGCGCTAGCACCCACTCGCCGCATCTGTCAACCATCTTCAAGTCGACCGCAACGCCAGCTTTTCCACGCTTTAAAGGAGCACTGGAGTGAAGTTTAGCGGAAGTCTTATGATAAACACGTTAGCAAATAGCAACAAGGAGACACGGCGGCAGAGTTTGTGTGACCCCGGTGAACTTTTAGCTACTCCTCTGGCAGCAGGCTCCTCTCCTCACTCCTCGCCTCCTTAGGCCCTTGCTCTTTTGTTCATTGTACCTCATCTAGCTTGTTAGCGGGACGGTATTTAGAATTTATAGACAGAAAGATGGAGAAAAAACAACATTAAGTACTGAGAAACGGCATGGATTTTCTCAGAACCAACAATCTAAGCACAAAACTATTAGTCATCTCAAGTAAAAGAAGTTAGTTCTGAATAATGTGAGAAGTTTCAAGAGGAGGTGTCCGGTTTTAGTCCCTTCTGGTTTGAAACAGAAAGTAGAAGGGACTGGCTGGTCAAGCAGCTGCTCATAGTGCCATATTTAAGCCAGTCATTTTTGTTGTGGCTGCTTTTAATATTTTGCTGTGTAACGTTTCTCTTGGATCTGCCTTCTGCTTCTCTCCATGGGAGTTGTTGTAGAGTTTGGGAAGGAACGCAAAATCTGCCATGTTTGCGACAGTAGTTCGAAACTTTCATAGAAATATAATAACCAAAACAAGGTTAAAAAGTCAAAGAAAGTGTGGTGGAACCTTCTACAGCTCAGTTGGAGTGTTTGTCCACTGTTTGAATCCCGCTCTCGACCCACAGGTTGGCCATGCAATGTCAGCTTCTGCAAATGCTGTCGCTGTGTCCCTGGGCAAAACACTTTGCCAGTTTGCCCTCAGTGTCTGTGGACATTGGTGTGTGAATGTGTGTGTGAACAGTGTTGGGAGGTAACTGAATACATGTACCAAAAATACTGTGCATATTTTAGGAGTATTTTAGTGAGTATTCTGGTACTTTTTTTATTTGGTGGTATACAGACAGTTTCTAAAATCAAAGGAATACACAATACTACACAATTTAGTTTTCAGTGGTAACACTGGTTAGTGAAAGGAAATGCAGAACAAACGGTGAAACGAATATAAAGCTGTTAATTCTATATTCCGTGTTTACACTATAATTTAAATGAAACTCTGCGTGAAAGTTTTCTAAGGGTGTTTTCACACTTGGTCCCGTTTAAGTGAACCGAACTCAGTCCTCTGTAAGTGGACCAAAACGTGAACCAACAGGAAAAAAACTGTTTTGTGTTCAGATTGTGAGTTTATTGCAAAGAGAGACAGGGTTCACTTGAGCTCTGATGGTCCCCAGTCCCCTTTCTGTCCACACCTCGTCCAGGTATTGGAAAGTCTTCATCTTTATTTATTTTTTTTTGTATTTGTATTTGCGTTGGCATTGACCAGAACAGTGACCACTAAACCAGGTTTAAACCAGGTCGAAACCAGGTCGAAACAAGGTCAAAACCAGGTATAAAGCAGGTCTAAAGCAGCTCTAAAGCAGGTCTAAACCAGGTCGAAACAAGGTCAAAACCAGGTCTAAAGCAGGTCTAAAGCAGGTCTAAATCAGGTCTAAGCCAGGTCTAAACCAGGTCTAAACCAGGTCTAACCCAGATGTAACCCAGGTCTAACCCAGGTATAAACAAAGTATAAAACAAGGTATAAAACCAGGTCTAAACCAGATATAAACAAGGTATAAAACCAGGTCTAAACCATGTCTAAACCAGATATAAACAAGGTATAAACAAGGTATAAAACCAGGTCTAAACCAGGTCTAAACCAGGTCTAAACCAGGTCTAACCCAGGTCAAACCCAGGTATAAACAAAGTATAAAACAAGGTATAAAACCAGGTTTAAACCAGATCTAACTCAGGTGTAACCCAGGTAGAAACAAGGTATAAACACGGTATAAAACCAGGTCTAAGCCAGGACTAACGTAGGTCTAAACCAAGTCCACAAGGAGGTGGATATGTGCTATATAAAATTATTTCCCATTTATTGTGTCAGAATACTTTTGAATGAGCGCTAGTCTAGTATTTAGCATCTTAAAATCTCTGTTGGTTTAACAGGAGGTTCAGTGAAACTTCTCTGAGGTGCGACGTCACAATCCTGCACACCATTGCTTTGTCTGAAAGTTAAAATGCATTTAACAATTTAGTGTTTATTTGTTTTCGGCTTTATTGAAAAATGGTCTTTAATCTTAAACTAATTATTGTTGTTTAAATGCCATTGCCTCGGGATATTGATTTAAATGACAAACCAATTAAAGTGAGTAAACACTGTGTTAGTCATAGACGCTTAGTGTGACATCTGCCAGTGTAAACAGTCGTGTGCTAAGTTAAGCTAAATCAGGACTTCCAGGATCCGCACAAGTCTAGCTCTTAGGATGTGGAGGTTCTCTGAAAAGTGACGCACCGTGAGTCAGCTTTAAAGTGGCCTCAACACTGCAGTCAGGATGTTTGGTTCAGTTATAGTTACACAGTGACCCAAGTTGTGCTTTGTGTAATCTGTTTGGTTGTGTAAAATGTAATCAAAGGATTATTTTTAGTTAGCCAAACCATGAACTTTCCCCTTGAAACTCATTGTAATCTCAGTAGATTTGATCCCTTAAAGGCGCTGCATCTGATTTTACTGTCTTAAAAACATGAAAAACAGAACGAGTTCATTTTAAACAGTTTCCAGTGCTCCAAAGTTATTCCTCACGCACCTTATGCATTCTGAGTTCTTTCCATTTTTCCATTTTTCCATTTCATCCATTTAAACGAACTCAGACCGATGACTCAGCATTTCTTTGCGCACAAGTGAACGCTCCAGTCGTACCCGGACCTTCTGAAATGAACCGTACTGAGCCCTTTCTCAGGAGAGTCTCAATACGGTTCGCTAAAAAGTCAGGGATATGGTTCGTCTAATCTCACCGGGTTCGCTTTGCCTTTTTCAATGTATTGGAACTTCTTTTGTTTGACATAAATTTGTCACGTGACTGAAACTGGGTTGTTGTTGTGACTACGCCAACACAAATACAAAAAATAAAGATCAAGACTTTGCGATTACGCCAAAGATGTTCATTATTTCTTCTTAGTGCTTTAAATTCTTTGTTGACATGTTTCGGCTGCTGCTGCGAACCATCTTCAGAACTGTCCCCGGTGTTGGAGGTCGAACACTGGGTCAGGGAGACCAGTGAAATCAGAAAACGAGGCACGGACAGCGTCAATCGTGATGATGGTGCGTTCCTCCTTTCACACACCTGGGACACCCTCCTCCAGAGAGCACTGGGCGACGGGAGGCGTGGTCAGTCTGAGCGACCTGCAGGTCCATCAGGCCGACCACGCCTACAGGAAGTAACAACAGCTGATATACGACACATCAGCATAGAAATATAATAAAATCTGGAAGATGAATCCAATATGGTGCCCTATTGATTTCAATGGTCTGTGCTCATTGGCGCATGACCCCCAAAAAGTTTACCTCCACAGCCCAACGCAGCCCAACATGTCACATCAGAAACGCAGTTCTGACCAATCAGTGCGCGAGCTTCTAGAGCGGGGCTAGGCTAACTCTTACAAAGTTGACTTTTAGGTGCTTTGACGATTAAAAATAAAAAAGTAGTTCATATTGTAAAAATACAGAAGAATCCCTACAAAATCCAACTTTTATGAAAGCTGTGGATGCAGGATGATTGCACAAAAAATGCATTGTGCTTCTAGGGGCGATTGTTTCCTGTGGGTATAGAACTATATGGCTGCAGTACCTCGCTTGGCCACACATCAATCTGTGGTCACGGGCAGAGGGGGTGTGTCTTATCCAGCTCTTATTATACATCCATGCACGTCACCACCAGCACCGGGGACAGTTCTGAAGATGGTTCGCAGCTAACAGCCGAAACATGCCAACAAGGTAAATACAGTTGACTACATTGTCTTAAAAAAGAACCTACGAAGTTAAAGACTTTGCAATACCTGGACGAGGTGTGGACTGGGGCCCCATCAGAGCTCAAGTGGACCAGTGGCTCACGTTTTGGTCCACTTACAGAGGACTGAGTTCGGTTCACTTAAGGGGGGACTATATGCGAAAATACCTGGAGTGATGGTAAAGTGAAAAACACCTAGCATGCGAACGCACACTTCCTGATTCTCGAACAATGAAACACTTTATATTAAGACTTCTTATAGGACTTATTTTGACCTCGATCTGCTTATACAGTCCATCTGTACTGGGGCGAGACAAATTTCATTACTTTAAAACTAACTTAACATATATCCAGGCTTATCTTTACCCAAACATACAGTATAAAGATGAATAAACAGTGCAGCTAATTGAAATTTTGGCTTCTGCATCCACTGCTGACTCATTTTAAATAAGGTTAAAACTTTAGATGCAGATCCGATAATGTAGTGTGGTGAAGGTGGGTTCCATTGTGGAGCTCCGCACGGAAAAGCAGGGCTAAGACCACATGACATAAACCAGTTGATCGGTGCATTATCTGCCCCAGCATGCAGGATTACTCACGCGTGAATGAATCAAAACACCACCCTGCTTTGCTTTTGATAAGGGAGCAGCAGCTGTATGGAACATCTAAGCCCATAAAATGTGAAATACGAACGCAGAGGTACAAACGTAGGGCTAAGATTATTGCTATTTCAATGAACACAATTGGCAAATTACCAAGCCTGCCATTTCTGAACGACTATACTTTCCTCCACAAACAGGAATGGGATGCACTGATCTAACTTTTTTTCAGTTTCGATACCGATTCTGATAGTATGGCTTTAAGTACAGTCAACGCACTCCTCAGTTTAGATCGCCGAGGGGTTTTACAGCCTTAAAACATCTATAATAATTGTAAAAAATAAAGCTGAACACTTTTTTTTGCCTATTACAGGTTATGTTTAGAACGATAAACAAGGGACCACTAATATCTGTACTCGATATCAACCGATACTAGTTACTAGATACTAAAAACAGCATTTATTTCCTTTAAACTAAAATAGAATGAGACAAAACTGTCAAGTAAACCAGGGTATATGAGGAAAACCAATATTTAGAAGCCGATATCTGATCCAGAACATTTTCAGGATCAGCGGTGATATCCAATGCCAGTATTGGATCGGCGCTTCTCTAAATCAGTCGTAAATCTCCAGCACAGGCCGATGTTTTGTTTTGGTCAATCTCACGCCTAAAAATACACACAAAGCTGCGTTTTATCACTTTAATACGAAGAGATAACTGCATAAAACATGAATAACACTGCTCTCTTATAGGTTTGTGGTTTAAAAAAGGACTTAGGGGACAGTTTGTAGTAAATTTGGGTAAAATAATCCAAATCGGCCCAACATATCAGCCCCAAAATATCAGCTATCTGCTCTGTATTCTAAACAATCAGTATCGGCAGTGGCCATGAAAAAAAACAAATTGGCCGCTCTTTACTTCTTTACTGTTAACCCTGTAATTCAGATCCGTACAAACATGTCCAGAAATTCGATGCTCGTATTTGTTTGTCAGCTGAAATTTCAACCGTTTGAAATGTGCGTTCTGAACCGAATCCTATTATTATCAAATTTAATCGCAATCACACTGCTTGTCAGGAAGATTAGCAGCTAGATATTTTGTCCAAATCACCCAGCCCTACCCAGAAGTCCCCCAAATGGTCCTGTATTGTCTCCAGCCCCACAGGTAAACACTTGTCTTTGTCCTGTGTCCCTGTAGCGTGTCCCGGTGCAGGCCTGTAGCAGCTTGTACATGGGCCTGTTGTGCATTCCACTCACCTCCTGTGTAATATCTGCTATTATGTGCTTCCTGTGTGTGTGTGGGGCCGGGGGGAGGGGGGCGATGCGTTCAGGAAAACCCCGGGAACCTGACGCACACCTCCTGTTTACGCAGACAAGACAACAGCCTCCTTGGGTCAGGCCGAAGTTCATCTTTTATGACTTTTCACCCCATTTAAAGCGCCCATATTGTGATCTACCGGTATGTTATAGTGTTGTTCCTCATCACAAACGAACCTGGAGTTGTGCTTTGGTTCGTTCACACTGATTTAACACACAAACCGTGTATTTTAAGGCTGAGTTCTGCTCTTAAAGTAAAAACACTCTGTTCTTCCACCGCTTGATGTCATCTGCTAGTACAGAAAGTGCTCCACCGTGTTTTTAAACTCCATACACCTTCACTCAGTCCCTGGTTTAGTCACTGGTTTAGTATCAGGGTTAGTCCTATTTTAGTCCCTAGTTTAGTCCCAGTTTTAGTCCCTAGTTTAGTCCTTAGTTTAGTCCCAGGGTAAGTTTAGTCCTGGTTTAGTGCTTTGGTAAGTCTTAGTTGAGTTCCTGGGTTAGTCCTAGTTTAGTCCCAGTTTTAGCCTCAAATTTAGTCCCAGTTTAGTTCTAGTTTAGTATCAGGGTTAGTCCTGCTTTAGTCCCTAGTTTAGTCCTGGTTTAGTCCTTGGGTAAGTCCTAGTTGAGTTCCTGGGTTAGTCCTAGTTTAGTCACAAGTTTAGTCCCAGGTTTAGTCCCTAGTTTAGTCTTTGGTTTAGTCCTGGTTTAGTTCGTTTAATATCAGGATTAGTCCTACTTTAGTCCCTAGTTTAGTCCTTGGTTTAGTTCTAGTTTAGTCCCTGGTTTAGTTCTAGTTTAGTCACTGGTTTAGTCACTGGTTTAGTCAGGGTTAGTCCTACTACTTTAGTTCCTGATTTAGTGCCTGGTTTAGTCCTTGGGTAAGTCCTAGTTGAGTTCCTGGGTTAGTCCTTGTTTAGTCCCAGGTTTAGTCCTTATTTTAGTCCCCAGTTTAGTCCATACACCTTCACCAGAATCATTAGACGGATTTCTGCCCTGTAATTGCCCGTCTCTACTGAACTAAATGTAAAAGGCAGATGTTATTTTTAAAACTACCACTGCATGACATCACAAGGTGGAACGGTGCAATAGGCTTCATGTTTTTCTAATTCTGCCTTGGCTTGGTGGGGTAGTACCTGTGCTAGATATTTATCACAGTTTTGCATCAGTTGGGTGGCAGTTTGTGGATAAAAGAAGAGCACAAAAACACAGGAAGTAGCTGTGAAATCTAAAATCCCACAGTTTATGCACAAAGAGCACATTTTTCTGCCAGTTTAAACCTTGAAGGAGTTGTTATTTGTTTTTATTAATCATAACTATTGTGCAACTTAGTTGGTTTGGACATTTCTGACCGACAACTCACTTTACTAAAACACAGTTAAGCAACTATATCATCATACCATCCCACTAAGTCCCAGGTTTAGTCCCAGGGTAAACTTAGTCCTGGTTTAGTCCTTGGGTAAGTCCTAGTTGAGTTCCTGGGTTAGTCCTAGTTTAGTCCCTAATTTAGTCCCAGGTTTAGTCCCAGGTTAGTCCCAGGTTTAGTCCGTTTAGTCCCAGGTTTAGTCCCAGGTTTAGTCCCAGGTTTAGTCCGTTTAGTCCCAGGTTTAGTCCCAGGTTTAGTCCCAGGTTTAGTCCCAGTTTAGTCCCAGGTTTAGTCCCTGGTTTAGTCCAAGGTTTAGTCCCAGGTTTAGTCCCTAGTTTAGTCCCTTGTTTAGTCCCAGGTTTAGTCCCTGGTTTAGTCCCAGGTTTAGTCCCAGGTTTAGTCCCAGGTTTAGTCCCTGGTTTAGTCCCTGGTTTAGTCCCTGGTTTAGTCCCAGGTTTAGTCCCAGGTTTAGTCCCAGGTTTAGTCCCTGGTTTAGTCCCTGGGTTAGTCCAAGTTTAGTCCCCAGTTTAGTCCCAAATTTAGTCCCAGGTTTAGTCCCTAGTTTAGTCCCAGGTATATCCCAGGAATCACTAGCTCTGTCATGATCATTTTTATATTGATGTGAAAGTTGGAGAAGTATTTTTATATATTTATGTATTTTTTATATCTCATGTAGGGCTGGGTATCATTAATGAGTTTCCGATACAATACAAATATCGATAAAGTTTTGATACGATAGATTTCAGATCAATTCAATACAGTTCAATAAAAAATAAAAGCTCATTCATGGCTGTGATACTAAAAGTTAAACCACTTCTTACGCAAAGTTAATAAAAAACACACCCATTTTACTCATCAAATGCCACATATGTTGCATAAATGAGTTTCCTTCCTCTAAACGAGCAACAAAACTGTAGCGTTGTAACAAAATAATTCAACAAAATATACCACAGGCCCTGATATCGATACTGTATCATCACATTAAACCACGCGATATATCGATATTTTGATATTTTTGCACAGCCCTAATCAGATGTGCATTTTCTTAGCGCATGTCGTGCTATAAAATTGGAACATTTTAAGGTCGAACAAGTAAGACGTCAATAATATCGAGCTGTTTGTGGCGTGTCGTGGCCAAGTTACAAACACTGCCAACACTTCTAACCTGTGCGGTGACTTAAACTTACTGTGTCTACTGTTCCTAATTGGATGCTGGCGTATTCTGAACTCTGTGACCCGAGTGTTGACTCACTTCACCGAACTGATCCAGGAGCGCGCTAAATTGGCAGGTTGTTTTGAAATGTCATGCCACAACAGCGTCTGAAAGCGTGCCAAGCAAAACAAAGTGTTTACAACGCTATCTGCTCTTATCTGGGGCAGTATCGGCAGCCGTATCTAAGCGCGCGTTAGCGTCGGGGGTAAAATGGGTGCTGATTTTCAAAAGCATTTCAAGGCTGGCTGGAGAACGCTTGCGTAACTTTTTCGTTTCACTGTGTAAATTATACCGCGCTGATATCAATACGGGGATCAAGTATCAGCTCTGATGGTATTAGTTTCAAAGTACCGGTTAAGAGAAATTGTTTGTTGATAACGTAAGGTGTAAAGTATCAATAGAGACGAGAGGACGTGTGTGAACCTGTGTGAAAGGAGCACGGGGGGACAGCAGGACAAACTGGGGGACAGTGGCTAAGTTGACCACCGACATGACTCTGAAAATTAGGAAACTTAGGCTCAAAAGTGAAGACATTACTGGAGCCGGGGGGCAACCACAGACCACAACAAAATGGCTAAAAATAGCCCTATGGATCCTTTTAGGGCGGAAATGATTTTAAAAAAAGCTGCACGCACATTTTGGCAAAGGAAGTAGCATTGTTCCCCATTCATTCTGATTCATTCAGACTGAACACAGAAAGAAGAAGACAGAGATAAAAACATTTCCAGCACCAAAATGTCTGGTTGTTCTGTGTGTGGTTGTCAGAATTGATATTCTACCGGCGCACTAAAGTTTTAAAGTTTTACTCACTGATCGTACAAGGATCTGGCAGACGGACACCATGTGTTAAAGTCGCTTGTTGAGGAAATATACTCGATCTTTTGACGATAATTGTTTTGCAGAGCTCGACAAGCCGCTGAGTTTCGCTGTACTTTTGTTGCCAAAATGTGTGCGCAACCGAGCCTACGTCATCACGGTTTACCAACACTAAAAGGGTCAATACAATCGCTATTATTATTGTTATTATGTGCGTATATGTTTATTTATTATAATTTAGTATTATATATATAATAATATGTGTTGGTGAGCTCAGCAGCAGTGGTTTTGTGATCTGTTGTGTTGGTTGTTGGTGGGGTAAAAAGAGACGTTAAAGAAGTGTGCAGCACTGCAGCGTTCTCCTTATGGTGTTCTGTGTTTGCGTGTCGCTCTAACGCACCTTTACCTTGGCTAATCACATTAGTGTGAATACAGCAGAGCTCACAGATTCAGAGGATTCTCCTTTGGTGGCACCAAGCATGTGTGAAGGATGTCTTCCTTTTTTGGCATTTGCGTTTGTTCAACAGCAAACAGTTTTATACATTGCTATTGCAGCATTGCAGGTGTAATATGGGCGGGGATTTGTGGTGATGCAACAGTGGAAGCCGAGGGTCTGAAAATGTCAAAAATGAGGACGCATAACAAAGGTCCAGACAGAAGGCCCTAAACCCGGACTGTCTGGCTGAAATTCGGATGTATGGTCACTGTAACAGTGGCACAGGAACATGTGCAGGAGACACAGTCCTGATCAAAGCCGCCTCACACCTCTGCACACAGAGACTGGCCTGTGGGACGTCCTCCTCCCGCTAATGATCTCCAGACCGTCCATCTGTACCAGGAGGACAGGAGCTCCGGAGTCAGGGTTTACAGGTCCTATATTACGCTAAATTGACTCTTGTGAGCAGCCTTTAGGCCATGTTTGCATGTTGTTACTGCCTCCAAAACATACCTGTTTTGTTTCATTCACACATGTTTGAATAATCCCGTGTCATTAGTCTGTCTACACCTCTAAATCTCCAAACGCTCTGTTGCACCGTGTGATGTCCTGAAGTGGTAGTTTTCAAGTTAACAGCTACTTTTTAGTTTTTGTTCAGTAGAGATTGTGTTAAAAATGTGTGAATGAACCAAAACCCAAGTCTGAGTAGGTTTTTGATGAAGAAACAACATTATAACATTTTATAACAGATCAGAAAATAGCGCAACTTGGGCTCTTTCAGTTCAGTTTTACAGCTGTTCTAAAATGAAACTCATCATGGTGAATAATTAGGATGCTCAGAATGTGTTAGGAAAGTGAGGGAAAACTTTGGGCCTCTGTTTAATTTATATTTTTCACATGTTTAAGACTGTATAATCGCTTAATGCTATACTGTGTAACATTCAAGGCACTGTTTAGATGCACCACCCATGCGAACTGCGTCCCTGTTTCGCTCGGCTCCTCTCATTACAATGGGCCCCTTTGTCCCTGCTCTCCATCTGAACCCACCGACATTTGGGGAGAAGTTTCCAGTTTATAAAAACACTTCCAGATTCTGGGAGCAGGAGGTTTACAGCGGATGGGTCCTGATTAGGTTTGCTTTGGGCATCTCCTCGCGGACGCCTCAAACACTGTGCACACAATTTCCTTATGGTACATTATTATTCGCTGTAGCCATAACTGCCCCGGGGTGGACTGACGGAAAGGTGCCCTACGCTGCCCAATGAGCCACTGCCCCACCTGATCCCGGGTTATTACAGCGTTGATCCGATGTGTTAATCAAACATTTAATTATGTTTAGATTGCAGAAATTGAGCTAAACTGATTTGGCATGTGCCGCCCTTCCACTGAGAGTTTTCCGTTTCAGTCCTCTGACTGGGGTTGCCAACATCCTGCTATTTGGCTAATTTAGATTTGCCCCTGTTTGAGTCAGAGCCGCATATTGCTGAATGAAGACTGATTGTCCAGCCTGCTAAATACCTGCACTGACCAGATCAAAGCCAGAGTCAGAGTCAGAGTCAAATCTCGAAATCTCTGCGATGCAAACTCTGCTCTATACAGTGTTTCCCACAGACCAAGTAGCCAAAAAATGCAGAATGAAGAAGAAAAAAACATATCTAAGTCGCAAGTTTTGGGGGAAATTTATTTTGATAAAACTAGACAACAGGAAGAGACATTTGATCTTGAAAGGTGAGTTATAGTAATAATAGAACAGAGAACAACAGGCTGAACATGTGTCTGGTGTGTTCACGTCACATATATGAACAGATATTCAGAAAACTAGAGCAGAAACAACAGAACAGAACAAATTGACCAAACTCTCAATCTCACTCCAAATCACTAAATTCATTAAATTCTTCATCCTCTGTGTCACTTCCGAGCAACTCCGCCAACTCTATCAAAATCCAGCTTTTAGATTTTAGTGATTTGCTTTTTTGTTTTCTTCATTACAGTTTGAGTTTCCTCCACTTTTCTCCAGTCAAACACAAGTTTCTCACTCACTCCAAACTTTCTTTCTGCTGCTCGATGACCGTTTTCAGCTGAATATTTCACTACTTGCAGCAGGACAGTGGCTCTTTCTGCAGCAAATTTTAGATTTTATATATAATTCGCGCCTGAGTATAAGTCACAGGACGATCCAAACCAAAAAAAAGTGTGACTTATAGTCCGAAAAATACGTTAATTCTTTTGAGCAGGCGCCTATGTACCAGTGTGGGATCCTGCTTCATGCATAGTAAACACAACAGCCGTAGTTCAAATGTGTTAAGCCTCTTTTCCTCTGGTTCGATTCTCTTGGGGCCTTGGAGTGGGTCTGTTTAGTCCGGCTCTCTCCAGCCCGGTTGTATTTCCACGCTCCGACCTCCAGGTCCAGATACACTGACGTCACCCAAGTTTTCTGAATAAATAAAATCTAAATCATGTCTAAATTATACTCGTAATTACGGGGCAATCTCGGCGATTCACAAAAAGACCTTTAGTAATTCCAAGTTTGTGGCTAAAGCTAACGTAAACACAAAACTACTTCTGGTTTATCAACAGTTTTTTTTCTGCATTTATTTCACGTCTCTGCAATTCTAAAGGCACATTTTCACGTCTCTTTATGTAATGCATTGGGTTTGGCTCATGTTCGATGCATTCTGCTCTTGGAAATACCAGAATGTGCCGTGCATCGATAAGCAGGAAACAGCTGCTGCAAAAGTGGTATCTTTGTTTTGCCAAGCATATAGGCTCAACATAACTTGCCATAACTGGAAACAAGGTCGTTTTTTTCAGAAGATCAAGTCAGCGTTTGGTGTGAGATTGGTATTTTCCTTTTATATCTGCTTTTCTCTCTCGTCCAATCGTCTCGTTTCTTGCGTGGCCACACCTTAGCCTTACAGATCCGCTCTAAAGCAAACCAAGAGGCTTTAGAGAGGAGTTATGAAGATTCCTGACTTTATTAGACCAATGAGGAGATAGATAGAGCCATGCTGAGGAGGAGGAGAGGAGGAAAGGGAGAGGAAGAGGAGGAGGAGGAGGGGCAGGAGGGCAATGGTAGACTGTATTGGCTGCTGCGTCTCATTTACTGTCTCACTGTGGCTATTCTCTGGTGATGTCACGTCTGCTGCGCAAACTGTTGTTCTCAGCCCTGCGTTTAAAGGCTCCATATGACTCTGTTTCCTGATCGACGTTATAATGTTGCCTCACCGAAAAACCTGGAGTTGTGTTTTGTTTCAGTCACACATATTTAACTCACAGACTCTCTGAAACTAAAAACACTCTAGTGAAGTAATGTGGCGATACAGGAAGTGCTCCACTGTGGTTTTTAATCTCCACACACCTTCACCAGAGTCGTTTTGGGTGATTTTTAGCTCTGGAATTGCCCGTCTCTGTTGAACAGTTACACCAGGACTCCTGCAGAGAGGAGGAGAGGCGAGGAGGAGAGAGGAGAGGAGGAGAGAGGAGGAGAGGAGAGATGAGAGGAGGTGAGGAGAGGAGGAGAGAGGGAGAGAGGAGAGTAGGAGAGGAGAGACGAGAGGAGGAGAGGAGAGAGCAAGAGACGAGGAGAGAGGAGAGGAGAGAGGAGGAGAGTGGAGAGGAGAGATGAGAGGAGGAGAGACGAGAGGAGGAGAAGAGGAGAGAAGAGGAGGAGTTGAGAGAGGAGGAGAGGAGAGACGAGAGGAGGTGAGGAGAGGAGAGATGAGAGGAGGAGAGACGAGAGGAGGAGAAGAGGAGAGAAGAGGAGGAGAATAGGGAGGAGAGATGAGAGGAGGAGAACAGGAGAGGAGGAGAGGAGAGACGAGAGGAGAGGAGGAGAGAGGAGGATAGACGAGAAGAGGAGAGAGGTGAGAGCAAGAGATGAGAAGACGAGAGTAGGAGAGAAGGAGAGGGAGGAGGAGAGAGGAAGAGAGGAGAAGAGTAGGAGAGAGGAGAGATGAGAGGAGGAGAGAGGGAGGAGGAGAGGAGAGAGGAGAAGAGAAACGAGAGGAGGTGAGGAGAGGAGGAGAGAGGAGGAGAGGAGAGGAGAGACGAGAGGAGGAGAGAGGGAGAGACGAGGAGAGAGTCAGTGACAGTCAATGATGCAACAAATCAGATTAATTCTAATAAATAAATAAATAGATAGAATAAAAAAGAAGTAGGGAATAAAAATTAAATACAATCACTCAATTCAAATACTGTCTAATACATTACTAAATACTAATAAAATACAACACTAAATACAATATTAAATACAATGAATCAATTAAACCACTTTAACTGTCGGCTTTTAACTGTATGTTTTAATCAAACTTAATTTGTTTATGTAGGTGTAAGGCGACCGTGGGTGTCCAGACAGGCGCCTAATAAATAAAATATATTCTTCGTATTATTATTATTAATAAAAAGAACTAAAACCAGTAAAAGGAAGGCCAACCGATAAAAATTGGTTTTAAGAAGTGATTTAAAAGATGAGACTGATGGTGCAGCATTATGTCCTCAGGCAGGTCGTTCCAAAGCCGAGGCCCCGGACTGAAAAGATCCGTTGCCCTTCGTCTGGAGCCTGGACCCTTTGGGAACAGTTAACAGGGACCTGCCTGAGGATCTGAGGCTGCGGGAGGCTCGTACGGGGTTCACTTGGTGCTTAAACTACCTAATCGAGCTTTAAAAGTGATGAGTAAAATCTTAAAATCACTTCTAAAACACACAGGCGGCCAGTGAAGGGAAGATAAAACAGGGGGAATGTGTTGATGTCTGATCCAGTCGGAGGCGGGAGATGGATTTGGAGTCGAGGCCGGAGACGAGGGAGCCGCAAGAATCTAGACGGGAGGAGATGAGCGCGTGGATGACTTTTTCGAGATCAGGCTGGGAGAGGATAGTTTTGATTTTGCTGATTGTACGGAGGTGGAGGAAACGGGATTGGGCGACTTTTTTGATGCGGTGGAAGTTGAGATAAGCGCTGTTAACTTGAAAACTACCACTACACGATGTCACAAAGCGGAACAGAGCATTTTGACAGACTAATAATAATAAAGGATTACTCAAAAACATGTGTGAATGAATCAAAACACTACAGTGGATGCATTTTCCATGAGGTAACAACATTCTAACATGGCTTAAAATCTCACAAGAATCAATTTTGTGCAATACAGGAGCTGATGCCTCTTGTTTAACCTAAGACATGTTTAATTGTCTTGGTGCGCTACGTCAAAAGAGAGACTAAAAACGACTTAATTTGTTTATTTGTGCAGAGAGCAAATAACTTCAGAGTGACGCAGTTCCTCGGATGTCTGCAAAGTGTTAGTGCTTATCCTAAATTACTAGCAGCCCCTGAACGTCTCTTAGCCCCATTCACACCTAGTTGCTTCTTTGGCCCGCTGTAGACTGGCACAAGGCAAAGCTGAATTTGGTTGTTTTTCCCTTGCATTTCTCGTCTTCGTCTTTCTTACTCCTCTGCCCTCTGTCTCTAACCCCCTGTGATGTACTTACTTCGTTCTCCAATTTTATTTTCTAAAATTTCTGTGATAAGCTTAGGATTTGACAGTTTTGTGCTTTAATTCAGGTACAAGTGAAAACAATATGTGGCTTCTGCGTGTGATGTGCAGCTATCCATAAAAGGGTTGGGCAGTATCCAAATTTTTATACCGTTAAACAGTCTCAACACTTTCCTGGGGTATACAGTATTACCGTGACTAATTAAGAATTATTATTGTAGCATTCAGACACAGAATAGCAGCATTATATTTGAAGATGAGGCACAAGTTCGAGTCAAACCGAACTTTGCCAGTGCGTTCGATCGCATCAGTGTCAGCGCACGAGCTCTTTCTATCAGCGCTTATACTATATGCAAATTAGCCATGCAGTTTAAGTTTCGTTTCTGTAAAACCATAGACTGTATAAAAGAAGTGGACTAAGTGAGCGTGACGTCACCCATAGCGCTTAGCGCCGCTCAAATGAGGCTCGCGATGCTAACGGCTACAGGGGCAAATCTGGAGCCAGGCTCTGTGTTATGAACAGGGTTTTTTGACAGATTAAAATAGCGAGGAAAAAAAATTCAGGATCCATGTAGAGCAGGTTCATACGAATATGTTAAGACCAAAATGACGAGGCTCACAGTAACAGGTACAGAGAGAGGAGCGATCAGATTCCAATGTAAGTCAATGGGAAAAAGGGAGAGAAGGAGCCGGAAGAGCCTCCTGGAGCACTTCCTATTTGGCACGCGGCGGCTAACGGGTTAGCTATGTCCACTCATGTATACGGTCTATGTGTAAAACATAAACAAATGTGCCCAAAGCTGCATTAAACACTTTATTACTCAAAGCCTATAATGAGTGGAGTACCAGAAGCGTAGAGCGGTGGTTGATAGGACCAATCGCAGCCCTTATTATCTGTGTCCTTTTGATATGTTAGTTAGAAAGTTTCGGAGGTGCGCGGCGGTCACTGCGCGGCTTTACCGTCTCCTCCGTGAAAGTCTGACTTTGTCCTCAAACGGGAACTTTCTCCTCTTCAGCGCCTCGTCCCCTCTCGACTCTCGGCGTTCAATAAAACGTCTCCATCGCAAAGTTTTCGGCTCAACACCTCTCACGAAGCGTCAGTCGAGTTTTTTTTCTTCTTCCTCGCTGCGTGTGGATGGAAATCTCCGAGCGTAACGACGTTTGAAGAGGAGAGAGAGCGGAGGGGAAAGTCCACCTGTGGTTTTAGTTCCTTATTCAGGTTTTTTAAAATCACAGTAATGAAACTGATACCTTTGCTACTTTTTGATACCGTATTACCGCCCAACCCTGATCCATAAGAGGTGCCGACAGCTGCACAGCTCTTTGTTACAGTGACGTTTACGGCAACGTGGAAATGAGCGGTCTTCTCTCTTTAATTAAGTCGTTTTAGATCAATATAGCGATTTAAATTGTCCAAATTATAACACAGTGAGCAGACGCACTCACAGTATGTCTTCTTTAAGGTAATATGAGCAGAATAATGACAGGACGGTTACATTTTTTGGACCAAACGCTCTTATTATGTTTGCAATGTTGTATTTTTGTCTAAATTCCTAGCGTAGTAGAGTACTGGTACCACTAATTTCAGAGAGAATATGTGGCTGTGAAATGCCAGGGGGATGATCCTGTGGAGAATGTGCCTTTAGCCTTAGAGCCTAATCACATATTTGTACGAAATTCTTGTGAGTCTTATAAAGTGTTAAGTGGATTGACCAGTGATGAGTGCAGTAATATATTCTATAGATGTTAACCAATCACACAGGCTTAAGAACTCAGAGAACAAGTAACACGCACCATTCATATGACCATCTTAAAGGAACTGCACACAAGATTTTGATTTCATATTTCATAAACACGACCTATGTCCCCCAGATATGAGGTAACATGTTTTAGCAAGTCAAATATAGCTCTGAGCGATGACAGTAAATTGTAATGCTGATTTATTCTACAAAAACATAATGGCCAAGTTGTTAAGTCATGTTATAATCTGGTGTTTTGGTTCTCTAGACGATTTTCCAGTCAGAAAGCAGAATGAGCCTCGCATGAATCTCTCATTTGGGTTGCCAAGTTCAATGTTGAAATCCAGTTTGTTTTTTTATTTAATTTAACCTTTATTTTTCCAAGGAAGTCCCATTGAGATTACAAACCTTTTTCAAGGGAACTCTGGCCAAGAGGCGGTAAAAATACACTTAAAACACAATTAAAATGACATAAAAGTTACAATAAGTCAATTAAAACAAGTACAAATTGAGGAGGCTCTCAGTCTGGATTTAAAACCATTCAATGAAATAAGGTCCGATAGTTTCCAGTCCTTTTGCAACATGTTTAAACTAAAAGGACAGTCTCTGATCTGAATTGTCACTGCCTAAAGCTCAGAACCTGCAGCCGTTTGTGCAGCTTTTATCTGAGGCATGGCCTGTCCATCTACTGTGAAAGGGAAAAACTTGTCTATCTGCAGGTTAAGGCACTGGCAAACCAGGGTCAGTTGTGATTGTAGTAAAATGTTAAACTGTAGGAGCACAGACTCCATACAATTCCCTGAGCAATTATACATTTACAGGTTCACTGTGTAACTTTTCTGGTGAGCACCGCCTGCTTGTCTCCATAGATATGTTATTGCTTTGCCTGAAGTTTTCCACAGTATGGCATTAAACCTGAAGTGTTGACCACCTCTCCACAGATCTGATGATCATGTTTGCAGCCTCAGATAAGTGTCCTGATTTAGCCTCCCAGTTGGTATCTTGTTGTTGGATTACAGTTGGCAGAGACGAGGGTGCAGTCCTCTGTTTGGGGTGTTCCGAGTGTGTGTTTGGGTGTGTGTGTGTGCATATGTGTGTGTGTGTGTGTGTGTGTGCGTGTCCCGGTCAGACACACAGACAGCTGCTCCAGCAGACACAGAGCAGTGGACAGTCTCGTCCATCTTAAGCCCATTAGGCCTCTTCACTTTTGACTGACACAAACCTACAGCTCCAAAATATTGTAAAAGTCACGAGTTAATAATGCTGCACTTTTCCCTGTTCAGTAGATGATTTTACATCAACCTGAAGGGACTGAAGATGGAAATTAGTCACGCTGGCTATAATCTTAATAATATAATTTGCATTTTAAATATGTGCTGTCACTTTACAAATAAATAAACAAAAAGAAGAATAAAAGTTAAAGGCCCAGTACCTGATTTTGACTTGAAAAATAGAGTTCGTTCATTTTAAGCATCCTAATTATTCACCGTGATGAGTCCATAAGCGCTTTTCACAACTGAGTGAGAGTTTTCGTGTCACAAAGCAACAACTAGCATGCTAACTAGTACTTCCTGATCATTGGACAATAAAACACTTTATAATTAGATGCAGACACTACATGCCAGACTTATTTTGACTGTCTGTAATGGGGCAAGACACATTTTGCTCAAATACATGCTCAGAAGTGCTTCCATACGTGTACAGTGGCATGTTTTGACTGTATTGGGATGGCGGCTCTGTCCTGTTGCACGTAGGCCCGTAGAACGACTCCTCCCCTCTCGCTCTCCTGTCCTTCCTCCTCCTGGTGAACGGCCAATCAGCAAAGAGAACATGGATTTATATCAAACGCAGTGACACGTTTTATTTCACGCCTCTGCTGGGAATTCAACCGACAACCTGCCACCTCAGTGCTACATCCCTGTGAGCCCGTGTGCAGAGGATGGTGCAGCACTATATTTCTCTGTTATTTGTTATTCATAAAAGTTATTTTCACAAGACAGTGTTCTCTTATGTGGAACTGCCCATGTTGGGCTCCTCTCTGGGGAAGAAAAGAATAAAATACTTAAAAAAAAAAAAAAAAGGTCTGTCGAAAAATCTAAACTCAGTGACAGGAGCTGTACTCTGTGTGAGACAGGTTTGCTTCCACTGTCTGTAGGTACTAGGGTATCAAAAATCTGATGTTACTTAGTACTAAAACTAGTATTGAAACTAGATCATCATTTAATAATAATAATAATAATACATTTTATTTATTACGCACGTTTCTGGACACTCAAGGTCGCCTTACAACAACATAAGTAGGATTAAAAACATACAGTTAAAGTGGGACCATATTTAATTGATTGATTGGATTTAGTATTGTATTTAGTGTTGTATTTTATTAATATTTAGTAATGTATTAGACAGTATTTGAATTGATTGATTGTATTTAGTTGACTTACAATTAGTTATCAGCTCTTCTCCCTGGAGACCTGTGTAACATGTTTTGGGTTGATGGGGGAAACCGGGCAGGTATTGATAATTTAAAAAAAAGTCTCATTCACAGGACAGAAATGAACTTCTGAAGAGCTTTAAAATGATCTTGAGGTGTATCAGAACAAGTCTAAGAGCACATAGACTAGATAAGAGCACATAGACCAGTAGACGCCCATGGAGCAGTGTGGAACCGACCTGGACGACTGAAGATTTAATGTTGAAAATCACATCCTGTTGTCTGCATAAAGATGGAGTCGGTTCCTTAGTATCAAAAATGAGGTGTGTTGTGTGTGTTTGTCTGTGTATATGGAGGAATGCAGGTTTAGGGAAAACAGTACAAGAGGCTGACGCACAATACAAGTGTGCGTCTCTTAACTGAGTGTCTGACATCAGCTTTGACGCAGAGTCCGCTCTCATACTCGGCCCGTCAGCTGCTCTGTGACGGAAGAAAATACCATTGTTACTCATTTGTACTAAACGTTCACACGATTTTAATTATGTAAATAATACTTAACGTCTACATTGCACTGTATTTCCTGTATTTTTATTTTCGTCTTAAATAACAACACGTGTTATTTATATTAGAGAAACGTTTATTTATACGTTTCATGACTTGAAGAGGTGGTGTTACACGTCTGTGGGGGTATCAGTTGCTAACACATACTTCTAAAGCATATTTCAAAGTGCCATATCCATTTCAGAGCGCTGTCACTGCTAAAACTACTGCACCTCAGGTTTGTGAAGTTGTATTGTGTTGTTTTATATCCTGCTTTTATGGATTTATGGAGAACTGCCATGCGGGGCAGGGGTGACGTAGACTTGTGAGCTTTGGACAGAGTTGTACTGCTAACTGCGCTTTGTGTTGCATTTTTTTTGTACGAAAAGCGCTCTATAAATAATAAATAAAGTTTAATTGATTGATTGAACTGTACGGAGGGTTGGAATAGGGCCGAGGAGAGAATACCACATCACTCAAACATGCATGAATGTCGTCTAAAACCTCTTCAGGAATGGTTTTGAGGAGGTACCCGTTCTTTAAAATGGGGTATACGTTTTGTTTTGATTTTAAAGTGTCAAAAAATATACTATACTTCATCGCGTGCATGTAAAATACGGGATACCGAAGTTGCCGTGTCCCGAAATAGTAAAAACTCAAAGTAAACCTGAGCTGGCATGAGAGGAGGACCGAGTAAGGGCAGTGTACTTTGCTCTAATCTGATCTGTGCTGCATGACTAAAGTGAAGGCCCCCTGCTGGTGACCTGACGCTCTCACGGCTCGATGGTCTAACGGTTCCACACACAAAAACATAGAAGATGCTTTCATGATGTCATTACAATTAGCAAAAAAACAACAACTAATCACGGGCTAATGACTCTTATCATTTGGGATTTAACAGCCCACACTCACACAGGATAGGACACTAATCGATACTACAGAAAGTGTTGAAACTAGATACTCATTTGAACAAATATCAACGCTAAAAAGGTCTCACACACAGGACAGAAATGAACCTTTCCCGAATAGATGTAGAATGACCTTGAGCTGTAACAGGACAAGTATAAGATCACATAGACACTAAAAAACCGACCTGGCCCACAGATATAAGGCCACGTGGTAAAATAAGATATATATAAGAGAATGTAGATTGCACAAGCTACCACACTTTCTCTCATGGGCTAAAACAGTGGCTTCTGGGCAGACGGGTGTGTTACCGTTAGGTTTTTTCATACATTTCAACATTCTGGCTCATTCTACTGTTTATTGTGTAGCTGTAAATTTATTGTCTTTGATTGATGACATTGTTGATGGTCGTGTTGATGAATAGTATTTTAGAGGATAATAATACTGACGAATTTGGTAAATGTACATTTTAGAGGATATTGATGACAATGACATTTTTAGAAGGCCATTGTCATTTGCCAAATCATGACAAAAACCCGCCTGTTCAATCTGGCATTCACCCCATGATTTCCTACAATCACTTCTCATATTTTTTATTTTATTTTTTTCTTGTAAAGCGTCTTTGAGTGTCCAAAAAGTGCTATATAAGTTTGATGTAGCATTATTATTATTATTAGAAGATAATAATGAATTTGAAATCTTGTATGGATGAAATTATAATGAATTAATTTTCATTGTTTTAATGATGAAATGTTGTGGCTGGGGCTGTAATTAGTTTCTCTAATGTATTTAATGCATTTTGTACCTGCCCAAGGACTGCAGATTTTCACTCTGACATTAATGTTTTATGTGCACTGTCCCTGTTTTAAATAAATAAATAATAATATAACCATTTAATGCTGAAAATCACATTCTAAAGGAAGAGTATATTTTATTTATCATTGTGGTATCGGATTCAGTATTGAGTATTGAGTCTATTCCTTAGAGCAGCCATGTCCAAACTATGGCCCGGGGGCCAAATGTGGCAGTACTTCCACAAGTAGTACTTTTTACTGCATGTTTTTGAACTTTACCTTGATCAAGCAAATGTAGTGTCTCCTTTTGAGGGTCTAAGCCTGAACAAAGTGCTGGAGGGTCATTCAAACTTGTTATAAATGCACAGATTTGACTTACTCACTGTCACAGTCTGTGACCCTCGATCGGCCCTCACGCTGGTCTGTGTTTTAATATGACCCTGGATTGAAAAAAGTTTGGACACCCCTGACTTACAGGGACACAGGGGCATGTTTTCACCCCCTTTCTCTTCTAAGTATGTGTCCACACAGCTCTGGAGGGGACAGGGGGACACAGGGACATGTTTTGAGAGTGCGTCCCCGGCTGTGAGTGGACCAGCGCTTCCTACAATGGGCCCTATTGTCTGTTATGGGCAGCGAGAGTGGGTGTTTAGTTTCGCTCGTCTCTGGAAGTCTCAAGTTTGACCCAGAGGGGGCTGAGCACTTCCTCTGCTCCTATGTGGTCCCCTCTTGGCCTCAGCGCTGGCATGTGTCCCCCGTGCCCTCGCGCCACACAGCAGAGAGGTCTCGGGTTCGATTACCGGTCAGTGTGGGGTCTTTGAGAGTGTTAGCCCCATGTATGGGTGGGTTTTCTCCGCATGCTGGTTATAACAGGCAACGTGCTTCTGGGCATTCAAAATCCTGGCTCAGATTCGGTGTTATGGATTAAAATGTTAGTTGAGAATATTGCAAACGTTGTATTTACCTTGCAGCAGTGGATAATTGTTTAAAGAGGGAATATGATGCAAAATCAACACAAAATCATGATACAAAACAGTGCAGTATATGGGTCAATGATGTATAATTTTCAACAGGCAAATTTAAAAATGTAAAAATTTTAGTTTCTATTGAACTTTTTCAAATATTTACAGTGTCAGGTGCATAAATCTATGATTAACATTTATATTAAGCATTTTTAGTGTTTTTTTATGTACATGAATTGGCTGCGACTAGAAAAAATGTCATGTGGTGCGACCGAGAATAACCTCAAAATTGTTTCATTTTCTTAAACATGGTTGGGATATTCATCTAAGTTCAGAGTAATACGAAGTGTAAAGAAACAAACTGTTAGCATTTCTTTTGATTTTTAATGCATATTGATGTTTTCTTTCGATGTCCAATATGACAGTCGCCTGCTTGTGTTTAATGAACTACTACCCTGTATAAAATGAAGAAAAATGCCTAAAATCCCATTCACCCAAGTTGACTTTGTCTGTTATTAAAACTCCAGCCATAGAATTCCTGCTGTTATTAGTCTCACCACATGATGCACGGTCGCACCACATGACATTTTAACACTTTAAGCACAGAAAACATGCAGAATAACTCATGATTTCTGAAAAAATGATTTGGTTCCATGGAGGTCAGAGGTGCTACAGAAATGTGGTGAATTATTATAAAATTTGAACCTTTTTAACTGAGGAAAATGCAATTGGACGGAAAATTTAGGAGTCATGTCATTGACCCCAAAGGGAAGTCAGAGTGTCAAAAACAAAAATTAACATTTTTTAACATTAATGCGTTGTTTTCGATGAATATAACCGGTAACACGGTGATATGTGTTAACAATTAACCACTTTCCAGGATCATGTTTCTAAGAAAATTAATCATTTCCATTTAACCTGTAAAGACTCCCCGATACATGGAAATCTCTTCTAAGAAATTCTGGTATAACAGGGCAGCCGCAGGGTCTTAACAGTCTTAAAAAGGTCTCTAAAAAGGTTCATGTTCTTAAATTAAGGCCTTAAAAAGTCTTAAATTATGTTGTTCAAGTCTTATTTTTTTCACAAAGGCCATAAATTTAATTAGCCTATTTTTTGTTTACTCAATATGTGAGACAAGACGATGTGAAAGGTTAATTTGTCTTGGTTTTTTTGGCCATTTTACAAGCAATGCATACTGTGATAAACGAGTTCTGAATGAGATTTTATATTACAAGTATTTTTTGTTATTTAAAGCAGTGAGTAGACAAGGCAAGGTTATTTGTGTAGCACAATTCATGCACAAAGTAATTCAAAGTGCTTTACGGAAAAATAAATACATTAAAATCACAATACAAACAAATCAAAACATAAATAATCATAAAATGTAAAAATAGAGGGAAACATTAAATTAGAAGAGTGTGGAACGAAATATATGGTCTTAAATTTGGGGTAGTCAGACCTGGGGAGACCCTGTATAAATGGAGAAAACATGTAAACTCTTCACAATCTGAGAATTAAACCCAGAACCTCTGAAATCGGGGAGACATGAGACCGCCCCAGATCCACTCATCCTACTGACCGATTAGTCGACTAAAAGGGAGGCACCGCAAAACCTCTCAAAAATGCTCATATATCTCTGTATCTGACCTGAACTGCACTCACAAAACCGACTACTCCTGCGCGAAGTTCTTGCAAAAACAAACGTAATGCAGAAAAGTGCTTGACATAGGTGTAATTATTTGTAAAAGGGCAGTTTAAGCTTATGATTCACTCCCAAATATTCAACTCGCTCTGTAACTTCTCCTTCCTGCTGCCATCCCATATAAATCTAAGCAAAATTGTTAGTCGGTTAGTACAAATTCTCTTTTATGCTCTCTTTAGTAGAGTACTACAACACTGAAAAAATGATCAGATCTTTATCATCCTGAACTGTATAATTGATATTTTTACTCCGCATACCCTGGAAACTACACTTTGGGATGTAAACAACCATAGATCAGCCATGTGTAACACCAGACACTGCTTCATTATTTCAGAAGAGCTGAAACCCTCGTCCGCATGGATCCTCTCTGTCGGACAGTGCTGTGCTGTAGTGTGTGTCTGTCATAAAGGCCGTCTTATCACTGTGTACACATTATACACACACATGCTTATCTGCTGTCTGGAAATGTGCTGGAAAAGTGTGTTAGCCCTGCTCATTACTCTCTGCGGCTATTTCAGATGTCTTTTGTTTACATGTGTGTTGTACAATCACAAGCAATTGTAGTAGTAGTTGTAGTAGTTGTAGTAGTAGTAGTATTACAAGCAGTAGTAGTAGTATTACAAAGAACACGTGGACTTTTCTATTTATTGTTATTTATTTATAAGATTGGGAGTGAGGAACATGGTTTCAATTTGTCGTGTTTCATATGAAAATTGGCAATAAACATTTTTGAACTTTTGAACTTGAGCTGTAGTAGTAGTAGTGACAGTAGTACCAGTATTAGCAGCAGTAGTACTGACAGTAGTAGCAGTAGTACTGACAGTAGTAGTAGTAGTAGCAGTAGCAGTCGTAATGGTAGTAGCAGTAACAGTAATTGTATTGCAATAGTAGTAGTAGTAGTAGTAGTATCCATAGCAGTAATAGTAGTAGCAGTAGCAGTCGTAATGGTAGTAGCAGTAACAGTAATTGTATTGCAATAGTAGTAGTAGTAGTAGTAGTATCCATAGCAGTAATAGTTGTAGCTGTAGTAGTAGTAGTACTGACAGTAGTATTAGCAGTAGCAGCAATAGTAGTAGTAGTGCAGTAGTGACAGTAGTAGTAGTAGTAGTAGTAGCTATAAGGAGTAATAGTAGTGCAGTAGTGACAGTAGCAGTAACAGTAGAAGCAGTAGTACTGACAGTAGTTGCAGTAGTAGTAGTATCCATAGCAGTAGCAGTAGTAGCAGTAGCAGTAGTAGCAGTAGTAGTAGTAGTAGTAGCAGTAGCAGTAGTAGCAGTAGCAGTAGCAGTAGTAGTAGTAGCAGTAGCAGTAGTAGTAGCAGCAGTAGTAGTAGCAGTAGTAGTAGCAGTAGCAGCAGTAGCAGTAGTTGTAATTGTAGTAGTTCCCTGAATCCTGGACTCCCATGTTGTTGTTGACATTTGTTGTGAGTTTTGCGTGCGACTGTAATCCTGCTAATACTAATCTGTCGGTGTGTGTGTGTGTGTGTGTGTGTGTGTGTGTGAGGTGCCATGAGGACCCCTCCCCTCCCTCCGCACAGACAGCAGACCCCGCCACCCTCTCCCCTGTGCATTTGCTGTACTTCAGACTTTCTATTTGACATATTCAGTCGACTCTTTTGCATCTTCAAAAATCATTTCCATTTGGATTTGAATATGATCTTGATCCTGTCCTGCTGGGGCTGCGTCCTCTCTGGCCTCATGTCGTGTGGACGTCTCTGGCCCCGCACTCTTAATAAGACGCTCCACACGCCATGCACAAAGTATCAGGACATCCCTACGGTTTATCCCTCCCTCCATCTGTCCCTCCGCCCTCTTCTTCTTCTTTCCCTCTTTCCCCAAACGTTTATACTGAGTGACCGTTCATCCATTCATTTATGCAGTGCTATGTCCATTTATTTGCGCTACTTTTTGTTAACCTGATTCATTTAAACTTTTTGCTAACCTTATATTTGCAGTTTGACATCATAACTGAGCTCGATGCTGATTTAAATACCACAACAATACAATTTTATTTATTTATGCATTTATGTATTTATTTGTTTATGTATTTAATATCTAATGTTGCACTGTATATGTCAAATTAGTATTTTTTTTTTTTTTTTTACATTTTTTTTTTTTACTTTAAATGAATTTAGATTTTTAGATTTTGAATTGGCAAGCTTTATTATTTTAGTAATTGTGTCATAAATTGTTCTCAGGTACATTTACTTGAGGCTGATTTAAATGCCACAAGGATAATGCATTTTTTATTATTTTATTTATTTATTTATTTATTTATTTATTTTTAATGTATAATTTTGCACTCTATACTTCAAATTAGTATTTTTATTTATTTATTTTTTCTATACTATTTTTTTATTTTTAGATATTTATCAAAATATATTCAAATGAATTTAGATTTTTAGATTTTGAAGTAACAAGCTTTATTATTTTGGTAATTGCGTAATAAATTGTTATCAGGTACATTTACTTGAGGCTGATTTAAATATCACAATGATAATGAATTTTTAATAGTTTACTTATTGATTTATTTATTTATGTATTTAATATCTAATTTTGCACTGTGTATTTTTTTCTGTATGTTTAACATTTGTATTTTTATTTATATATATATATTTTTACAATCCTTTTTTACTTGAATTTTAAATTAATTTTAATCTTTATTATTTTAGGAATAGTGTCATAAATTATCAGGCACATTAACTTGAGTATCTTTTTACTGAAGTTCTTTTATTAGTGCGTTTCTTTTTCGCTTTTCTGTGATAAAGTAAACATAAAACATAATAAGATATTCATATACAAATATTCTTTTTAAAATTTAGTTTTGTTTTGTTTTGATGGTGCTTTTCTAGCTTTTACTCCTACTTAAGCAATATTTTTGTTGAAGTAACTGTACTTGAGTAAAAGCTTTAGTTACTTTTCCAGCTGTGAGTAAATCTAGAAGTGACAAAAACTTTATGTTGACGATATGAATATTTGTGTTTCTTGCACCGCTCCTTCAGTTATGATTTATTTTGTCTCATTTTTGCGTTTATCCTTTGATTTTGTGCATCATTTAATGTTTTTTCCTTCCAATTACATTAACATTAAATTTAAACTTTAACTTGAATTTATAAATAAGATGCTGTTGCGTCCTGACAGTTGTTCTGACTTGAGTCGTAGTTTCCCAAATCCTTTTTCTCTTGATTAATTTTCTTCCTCTACCTTCCACTTCTACTTGAGTAATATTATCTTGAAGTAACATTACTCTTACTTTAGTACAGTTTTTGGCGACTCTACCTCCTCTTCTCCCTCCCTTTACCTCCTCTTCTCCCTCCCTTTACCTCCTCTTCTCCCTCCCTTTACCTCCTCTTCTCCCTCCCTTTACCTCCTCTTCTCCCTCCCTTTACCTCCTCTTCTCCCTCCCTTTACCTCCTCTTCTCCCTCCCTTTACCTCCTCTTCTCTCTCCCTTTACCTCCTCTTCTCCCTCCCTTTACCCCCTCTTCTCCCTCCCTTTACCTCCTCTGCTCCCTCCCTTTACCTCCTCTTCTCCCTCCCTTTACCTCCTCTTCTCCCTCCCTTTACCTCCTCTTCTCCCTCCCTTTACCTCCTCTTCTCCCTCCCTTTACCTCCTCTTCTCCCTCCCTTTACCTCCTCTTCTCCCTCCCTTTACCTCCTCTTCTCCCTCCCTTTACCTCCTCTTCTCCCTCCCTTTACCTCCTCTTCTCCCTCCCTTTACCTCCTCTTCTCCCTCCCTTTACCTCCTCTTCTCCCTCCCTTTACCTCCTCTTCTCCCTCCCTTTACCTCCTCCTCTCCCTCCCTTTACCTCCTCTTCTCCCTCCCTTTACCTCCTCTTCTCCCTCCCTTTACCTCCTCGTCTCCCTCCCTTTACCTCCTCTTCTCCCTCCCTTTACCTCCTCTTCTCCCTCCCTTTACCTCCTCTTCTCCCTCCCTTTACCTCCTCTGCTCCCTCCCTTTACCTCCTCTTCTCCCTCCCTTTACCTCCTCTTCTCCCTCCCTTTACCTCCTCTTCTCCCTCCCTTTACCTCCTCTTCTCCCTCCCTTTACCTCCTCTTCTCCCTCCCTTTACCTCCTCTTCTCCCTCCCTTTACCTCCTCTGCTCCCTCCCTTTACCCCCTCTTCTCCCTCCCTTTACCTCCTCTTTCTCCCTCCCTTTACCTCCTCTTCTCCCTCCCTTTACCTCCTCTTTCTCTCCCTTTACCTCCTCTTCTCCCTCCCTTTACCTCCTCTTTCTCCCTCCCTTTACCTCCTCTTCTCCCTCCCTTTACCTCCTCTTCTCCCTCCCTTTACCTCCTCTTCTCCCTCCCTTTACCCCCTCTTCTCCCTCCCTTTACCTCCTCTTCTCTCTCCCTTTACCTCCTCTTCTCCCTCCCTTTACCACCTCTTCTCCCTCCCTTTACCTCCACTTCTCCCGCCCTTTACCTCCTCTTCTCCCTCCCTTTACCTCCTCTTCTCCCTCCCTTTACCCCTCTTCTCCCTCCCTTTACCTCCTCTTCTCTCTCCCTTTACCTCCTCTTCTCCCTCCCTTTACCTCCTCTTCTCCCTCCCTTTACCTCCTCTTCTCCCTCCCTTTACCTCCTCTTCTCCCTCCCTTTACCTCCTCTTCTCCCTCCCTTTACCCCCTCTTCTCCCTCCCTTTACCTCCTCTTCTCCCTCCCTTTACCTCCTCTTCTCCCTCCCTTTACCTCCTCTTCTCCCTCCCTTTACCTCCTCTTCTCCCTCCCTTTACCTCCTCTTCTCCCTCCCTTTACCTCCTCTGCTCCCTCCCTTTACCTCCTCTGTTCCTTCCCTTTACCTCCTCTTCTCCCTCCCTTTACCTCCTCTTCTCCCTCCCTTTACCTCCTCTTCTCCCTCCCTTTACCTCCTCTTCTCCCTCCCTTTACCTCCTCTTCTCCCTCCCTTTACCTCCTCTTCTCCCTCCCTTTACCTCCTCTTCTCCCTCCCATTACCTCCTCTTTCTCCCTCCCTTTACCTCCTCTTCTCCCTCCCTTTACCTCCTCTTCTCTCCCTTTACCTCCTCGTCTCCCTCCCTTTACCTCCTCTTCTCCCTCCCTTTACCTCCTCCTCTCCCTCCCTTTACCTCCTCTTCTCCCTCCCTTTACCCCCTCTTCTCCCTCCCTTTACCTCCTCTTCTCCCTCCCTTTACCTCCTCTTCTCCCTCCCTTTACCTCCTCTTCTCCCTCCCTTTACCTCCTCTTCTCCCTCCCTTTACCTCCTCTTCTCCCTCCCTTTACCTCCTCTTCTCCCTCCCTTTACCTCCTCTTTTCTTTCCCTTTACCTCCTCTTCTCCCTCCCTTCACCTCCTCTTCTCCCTCCCTTTACCTCCTCCTCTCCCTCCCTTTACCTCCTCTTCTCTCTCCCTTTACCTCCTCTTCTCCCTCCCTTTACCCCCTCTTCTCCCTCCCTTTACCTCCTCTTCTCTCTCCCTTTACCTCCTCTTCTCCCTCCCCTTACCTCCTCTTCTCCCTCCCTTTACCTCCTCTTCTCCCTTTACTCTCCCTCTCGGTCCAACATGGCCACCGGTTGCGCTGGAGCTCCGTAAAAGGTTCACAAAGACGGAGTGTATAGTGTTGTTGACTCTCTGAAGTGGAGAAGAAGAGGTGAACTCTCCGCCCTCGCTCCAGGGTTAAAGCCGTTACGTCACTGCCGGCCAATCAGAGCGCAGGGCCGGGCGGCGCGTTTAAGGGGTGCGTTTAAGGGCCGTCAGCTGTCACGCTCCATCGCCCTGACCTCTGACCCCTGTTTCCACACCGCACAGCGCAGACATGTAAAAGAGAGGGACATGCGAGGGGCAGGCTAATGGCTAACCGCTGGACGTTACAGCTCGCGTTTTGTGTGCTGTTTTTATAGGAAGTCGATGCGAAACGATGTTACTGAATTGAAATGTTTTCTTTATTTTCTTTATTATTTTTTCCATTAAAATAGAATTATTACAAAGCTCCAACTGAACAAGCCCTGAAACGTGAGGAATGGACACAACAACAGGAGATTGAATTGTCACAGCGCGTTTTGTTCTCTGACTGTTGCAGGTGCAGGTGATCTATGTAACTTGATCTCCATGGAGATCCTATTGCTTTTCCTGGAATGCTCCACAGTACGACATTAAACACACAACAGTCATATTTGCTGTGAGTGGGCTCGTCTGTCCACAGGTTTGATTTGTAACTTGGTTGGAGTCGCCTGTTGTCTCTGTGTAGGTAGATGAGTTTAACGCCATACTGTGTTTTTCAAAGCAGGGGAAGTGCTTTATATTTTCATTCTTATCAAATCCTATTTAAGAAATTGTAAACTGCCTTCAATTACATTTATGTAGACAGCTTTTAATAACTGTGCTTTGCAAGTAAGAAATGAATGAATAAACATCAGAATAATCCTTGATTTCATAATTATCGGTCTATCATTTTGTAAATTTTCAAAATCTTAAGTTATTAATAAAACGAATTCAGCAAATTAGTTTGAGTAATAACTCGGCTCCACTGAGGAATATTGCATCAGGACAGATGATGTGTGTTTTAAGATTTAGAGAGGAGCAAAGACTGAGGTGAGAGATTTGTACAGTAACTCAGTAACTTTTATGATTTTAAAATGTGACCAATTACAAGTACATGCTAGAGTCGTGCTCACTTTACAAGTTTAAAAATCTGCTCAAAAAGTACAGTTGTCCTAAATATCTGTTCAGTTATAATCAGTCAGTATTTGTAATAAGCTTGTTTCCTAACCTGCCTGTATGTGGAAAAGTGTCTTGCATTTCGACACATTTACAGCTCATTCCATCTTGTACAGCCGTTCTGTTCCTCTGGTTTGTTGTAATCAGTACCAGGGCATCTGAGTGGAAAGTACCAAACGCGCCCGGACCGTACCACTGCAGTGAAACAGGCCCGTGCACAGCACACTGCACTGGTCCTAGGTCCCGACCAAAATAGGAGCAGATTGTTTACTTTGAACGCACATACTTCTGCACAGTGTTATGAACAACACATGCAGTCAGTTTGCCTGCCTGGACTAAAGCAGGACTAAACCAAGTCTAAGAGGGGTCTAAACCAGGTCTAAAGCAGGTCTCTACTCCAGCAGGTCTCAATGAGCTGCAAGACCAAACCAGAACTAGAGCAGGACTAAACGAGGACTAGCTCAAGACTAGACTAGGACTATACTGACAGGACTCGACAAAGACCACAACATAATTTAAGGTATGAGGAACTAAACCATGTTTTAACCAAGCTTTGATGTGGGAGCACCAAAAACTTGCCAAATTACCCAGACTTCAATTATGTCTAAAGCAATCCTAAACCAGGACCCGAAATAGGGACCAAACCACAGCTAAACCAGGTCTAACACAGCTTCGTGCAGTCCTCATTGCTGGATCAGGACTTGAGCATGTTGTCACTAGCTTCAGCCAAAGACCAGAAACAGGCTGTGGTGCCAGAGAGTGCCAGGAAACATGCCGCGTTAATGAGGCAAATCTGGGAAGGACTCTATTTTTAGACTTCCATACCTATGCATAGAGGAAACTCCAGAAAACCTGAGGAGGAGAAAAAATACAACCAAAACAAACCCGGAATCTGCGGGGCCTACTGAAACCACCGGAACGTGCCTGCTAGTGTGAGCTCGGCTGTCTGCGCCTCTGCGGACTCTGTGACAATTGTAGTAATCGTAGTATTTGTATTTGAATGTATTTGAGTACAGTAGGAGTATCATCAGTTGTAGTAGCAGTACTTCTAGTAGCAGTAATAGTAGGATTTGAGTAGTAGCATTCGAAGCAGTTCATAAACAAGATGCAAGAAAATATAATTCTATGTGAACTACAGAGACTTGAGCATCTTTAAGTAGGGCTGAACAAAATATCCATTAGATTTCTGCTTTAATAATATAATTCTGTTCAGTGTTCACAGTTTAAACACATCCAGAAAGACTGAAATACAAACTCACAAGAACCACATTTCAGAAGAGATTTAAACTACAGTGTTAGCAACTTTAGGCAGAATAAGAAGAGATATTTTGTCGTTTGATGATACTTCAAAAACTGCAAACTTAGCGATTTGCTTTAACTTCTTCATCTTTGGCGTTATCGATTTGCTAATTGCGTCCATTCACATTGCGTTTTCGATTCTATTTGGATTAATATCGCAGCCTTATCTTCAAGTGTAGCCTGTTTTCTGAACCTATTATTTATGACATGTTGAAATCGTTGGTCCGACACTAACAGACCTCTGGCCCAGTTGGCTGGACGAAGCGATGGACATTCTCTGGGACGGGCTCCGAGTCCAGTGGAGGTCAGCCTGACCTGTCTGGACACATGAGACTTGAGGTCTGACAGCTCGTAGCTTATCACTGCCATTAAACACAAAAATAGGCACATTTTTCCTCCAAAATCTCAACTGCTACAAACCGCTTTTACTGACAGAGTATTGGCTGTGGACCAGAGGTGATAGTTGATCATTAGAAATGTCCCATCGTCGATTAAAATGCGATCAGTTGCACAGCCCAAGTCTTAAAAGGTACTATATCATGCAAAATTGACTCTTGTGAGCTTTTAGTCATTTTATAATGTTGTTACCTCATTAAAAACCTACCTGTAATGTCATGAAGAGGTAGTTTTCAGCCTAAATATGCAAGATTTTTGCGTTAAACGTATACAGAAGAGTATTGAAACAGGTCAGTCAGAGATACTTCACTACAGACACAAAAGCAACCTTAAACTTAACTGTCCCATGATTTGTTGTAGGCTGTTTCTATCCCTCACAGTACTAACAAACCCATGCTGCGTACATGTCTAATTGTTTCAAGAGGACTGCTTTGTGTTCATATTCTGATTTAAGGTTGTCATGAAATGCTAATACCCCTGTGAGGAAGTCTGAGCGAGCTAAAGTGTTCTCACGTGTATGCCCCAGTGCGTACATCTGCTTTGCCCTGTAACGACAGCCACACACAACAACACCACCACCCAACAACCACAATAAACAGCGATGACAACAACATCATTAAGCAGCAGCTAGTGATGCAAAGATCCATTACTGGTATCCTGAAAAATTTGCCAGATCGAATATTGTTTTCCACGTCTCTATCCCGCCAATATCCTGGTTGGGCATATAATTTAATATAATAGAACTACTGATCAGAGTGAAGTTTTATGTTTACAGAGCTGTCCTGTGGTTACTTGAGAGGTAACAGCTACATATTTGGATCAGTTTAGTCTTATTGTATTTTTTATTTGAAGAAAATAAATGTTTTCAGTTTCCACACTGGTATTGGTTGATATCGCATATCGCGGGGTACTTAAAAGTGTCGAAATCTGTATTGTAACGGTTAAAGACGGATTGATGGAGCCCTAGAGCAAACAACAACACCAACAACAAACAAGAATGTCGACGCCAGCAACAACAACACAAAACAATATAAAACAACAGTGACACAACAATGAGCAACAGCGACACATCAATGGTAACAATGACAACAACAGTGTTAAAAATAACACACAACAATGAGCAACATCATCAACAATACACAACAGTGAGCAGCAACAACAACCAACAAGGATGTCAACAACAGCAACAATATGAAACAAACAACAGCGACACAACAAGCAACAGCGTATAACAACATAGAACATCATCAACGGTAACAACATCGACAATAACACACAACAACGAGCAACAATACACAATGAGCAACAATAAACAGGAATAACAGCAACAATAACACAATATGAAACGACAACAATTAACAAGAACAACAGCAATAGTAACACACAATGTAAAACAACAAACAACAACGACACAGCAACAAGCAACAGCGTATAATAACAACATAGAATATGAACCACAACAACAGTAACAACATCAACAATAACACACAACTACAATGATGAGCAACAACAGCATCAACAATGCACAACAAGAAGCAACAACCGCATCAGCAATACACAACAATGAGCAACAACAATGTCAACAACAGCAACAATAATACATAACAATATAAAACAACAGTGACACCACAACGAGCAACAACAGCATCAACAACGCACAACAACGACAACAAACAAGAATGTCAACAGCCACAACAATAAGGCACAACAATATAAAACAACAAACAACATAGAACATGAACAACAGTAACAACAAGAATGTCAACAATAATGCGCAACAACACCAACAATAACACACAACAATATTAAACAACAAACAGTGACACAACAACGAGCAACAGTGTATAATAACAACATAGAACATCAACCACAACAACAACAACAGTAACAACATCAACAATAACGCACCAACGAGCAACAACAGCATCAACAACACACGACAACAAGCAACAACATCAACAGCATCAACAATACACAACAATGAGCAACAGCATCAACAACAGCATCAACAACACACAACGAGCAACAGCATCAACAACACACAATGAGCAACAACATCAACAACAGCATCAACAACACACAACAATGAGCAACAGCATCAACAACACACAATGAGCAACAACATCAACAACAGCATCAACAACACACAACAATGAGCAACAGTGTATAATAACATAGAACATCAACCACAACAACAACAACATCAACAACATACAACAATGAGCAACAGCATCAACAACAGCATCAACAACACACAACAATGAGCAACAGCATCAACAACACACAACAATGAGCAACAGCATCAACAACACACAACAATGAGCAACAGCATCAACAACACACAATGAGCAACAACAGCATCAACAACACTCAACAATGAGCAACAGCATCAACAATACACAACAGTGAGCAACAACATCAACAACAGCATCAACAATACACAACAATGAGCAACAACAAACAAAAATGTCAACAACAGCAACAATAACACGACAACAAGCAACAACGTCAACAACGACAGCAGCAACATCATCAGCAACGTCAACAATAACACACAACAACAAACAACAGCAGCAGCAGCACACAACAATGACAAACCACACCAACAACAACAAAACCAAAAAACAACAATATCAACAACAAGCCGCTCCATCTCCACCACAGAGACAGTGTGTGTGTGTGTGTGTGTGTGTGTGTTTGCATTATTGTGTGAGGGGAAATACCACACATGCCTGAACACAGTGAATAGTGGTGAGAAAAACACCATAGCCCGACTCTGCAGTCAGCCCCCCAAACATTATACCGAGGGTCAAGAGTTCTGCAGCGGAACCAAGCAGTAAGGCTGGTTAGCATGCTAGTTGTTGTTAGCATTCACTGAACTCCGCTCTGGCCTTAGGAAGTTGTGTAAAGCGCATATAAACCCTTTACAGTGAGTAGTGCTAATAAAGTGAGGAATTGTGCAAATTGTTTAAAATTAAATAATGTTTTTTCATGTTTTTAAGATAAAAATCAAGTTTGGTCACTTTAACATTTGCCACGTTTACATGAGAGCTTTAATTTAATTCTGAATTAAAATGTATTCTGCTTTAAAAAGACCATGTAAACATTTAATTCCTAATAAAAAATATTATTCAGAATTAAACTTAATTCCGAAGTAAGTGGGTGGTTTATCTTAAAGTTAATTTCATTTATTCCTTGATCATGTAAACGTTTATTCTTCTTAAAAATAATTCCGGTCGTTCATGCTCATTGGGCCGCGCTTCTGACACGATCCGGACGTTCCAGCTTCGGACTTTCCTCCACGTCTCTTTGGATTTGTGAGCGGGATGTGGGAGTGGGCTGAGGTGTGGCAGCCTCAGACTCGGTTTGTCTTCTTCCTCCTTCTCCGACACTCTTCCCTTCTCCTCCTCAGCTCACAGACGTAAAGCGTGAGGAGAGAATTCTCCAGCTGCTGCTTCATTATCATCGGAACGACTGCGGGAAAAGTTTGGATCGTGTTTGTGTCCGTGGCGTAACAACAAACCGAGATGACAGAGCAGCTGAAGTGTGAGGCATAAATACGTTTGTGTCGCTGTCCAATCAGAACCCTTCCCGACCCCGAGACGTTGAGCGGAATTAAATAAAGAAGATTTAACGCTTAAAGTTTTCCATGTAGACCTCAATTTGGAATGATTATTTCCATGTAAACTCAAAGGAGAATATTTTAACTCTATAATTCATTCAGAATAAAAAAAAAACATCATGTAACCGTGGCCGTTGTAGTCAGAGATGGAAGAGAAAAAAATACAAAATTGTAGTTCTGTAGCCTTAACATTTCAAAAAATTGTGCTTAGTTTTACTGTTGATTCACATATTGTAAATTTAACCCCCACCAATAGATTTACGGATGGTTTTTTTGGTTCATTTTCGATAGATTTCCCAAATACCGCCCGAATAATGCCAGCAGTGGCCGATAATAAAGATGTTTTTGTCAGTGTCACCCACGTCTAATAGTCGATAGTGAAAAGTGTGTGTCTGGGCGGAGGGTTCCAGGTAAGACGTGCACTCTGAATAATACATGTTTCTATTGTGTTGTGAATGGTGCGTGTGGAGCAGACAGACTCCTTGTGTTCCCTCTGAAAAAGCTTCATCACGGGATGTTGGTGTGGACACAGTGAAGACTGGAGGGAGCGTCTGGGGTCATGGTTAGAACAATAGTCCGTCTGAGGGAGGAGGACGAGGCTCTGGAGATGCTGCTCGCTCTGTCTCTGTCTGAATCTATTTGTCTCTTGCTCTGTCTCCCTCTTTCTCTTTCTGTCTGTCTCTCTCTCTGACCATGTCTCTGTGTTTCTCTGTCTCCCTCTTTTTCTCTCTATCTGTCTCTCTCTTTCTCTCTCTGTCTGTCTGTCTCTCACTCTCTTTTCTCTCTCTGTTCCTCTCTCTGGGTTTCTGTCTCTCCCTCTATCTTTTTCTCTCTCTGTCTCTATTTTTCTCTCTCTCTGCCCCCTCTCTCTTTATATATATTTATATATATATATATATATATATATATATATATATATATATATCTCCGTCGCTCTCTCTGTCACTGTCTCTGTGTTTCTCTGTCTCTCCCTTTCTCTTTTTTTCTCTCTTTCTCTCTCTGTCTCTATTTTTCTCTCTCTCTGCCCCCTCTTTCTCTATATATATATCTTTCTCCGTCGCTCTCTCTGTCACTGTCTCTGTGTTTCTCTGTCTCTCCCTCTCTCTCTCCGTCTGTATTTCTCCCCCTCTCTCTCTCTCCCTCTTTCTCTCCCTCTCAGCCTTCTCTCTCTCTGTCTGTCTCTATTTGTCTCTCGCTCTGCCCTCCTCTTTCTCTCTGTCTCTGTCTCTGTCTGTCTCTCTCTTTGTGTCTCTCTTTCTCTCCCCGTCTCTACCTCTCTGTGTCTGTCTCTTTTTCCCTCTGTGTATCGCTCTTTCACTACTCGTCTGTCTCTCTTTCTCTCTGTTTGTCACTCTGTTGCTCTCTCTTTCTCTGTTTTCTTTCTTCCTGTCTGCAGTAACATAAACCGGAGCAGTGAGTGTGGAGAGGAGCACGCTCACTTTAATTCAATCACACGAGATGGAGCGAGAGCTGTGAGATGTCGACAAGAGGAGATGGACACAGAAATGTTCTCCCATTACTCCACCTATAGGATGGTAATGGGAGATGTCTGGGAGATGGGGACTGAGTGTCGGACCGTAACATAGATGCATGTGGCCTATGATTACAGAAAACTTATTTTATACATTTGAGCTGCAAGGGTAACGATAGAAAGAGAAAGATTTGAATATTTTGTCCATAGTTTTTAACAAATACAGACCTGGCAATATCCACTGAGGTTACGTGCAATTTTCGAATCTAATTCATTGTATAATATATGTAAATAAATGTAGGATTTAGTCCTAGTCCTGGTCCTGGTTTAGATGTGGTCTAACCCTGGTTTTATCCCTGGTTTTAGTCATGGTTTTAGTCATGGTTTTGGCCCAAGTTTTAGTCCTGGTTTAGATCTGGTTTAACCCTTGTTCCATCCTGGTTTAGTCATGGTTTTAGTCATGGTTTTAGTCATGGTTTTGGCCCAAGTTTTAGTCCTGGTTTAGATCTGGTTTAACCCTTGTTCTGTCCTGGTTTAGTCATGGTTTTAGTCATGGTTTTAGTCATGGTTTTAGCCCAGGATTTAGTCCTGGTTTAGACCTGGTTTAACCCTTGTTCCATCCTGGTTTAGTCATGGTTTTATCCCTGGTTTTATCCCTGGTTTTAGTCATGGTTTTGGCCCAAGTTTTAGTCCTGGTTTAGATCTGGTTTAACCCTTGTTCCATCCTGGTTTAGTCATGGTTTTGGCCCAAGTTTTAGTCCTGGTTTAGATCTGGTTTAACCCTTGTTCAGTCATGGTTTTAGTCATGGTTTTAGTCATGGTTTTAGTCATGGTTTTGGCCCAAGTTTTAGTCCTGGTTTAGATCTGGTTTAACCCTTGTTCTGTCCTGGTTTAGTCATGGTTTTAGTCATGGTTTTAGTCATGGTTTTAGCCCAGGATTTAGTCCTGGTTTAGATCTGGTTTAACCCTTGTTCCATCCTGGTTTAGTCATGGTTTTAGTCATGGTTTTAGTCATGGTTTTAGTCATGGTTTTGGCCCAAGTTTTAGTCCTGGTTTAGATCTGGTTTAACCCTTGTTCCATCCTGGTTTAGTCATGGTTTTAGTCATGGTTTTGGCCCAAGTTTTAGTCCTGGTTTAGATCTGGTTTAACCCTTGTTCAGTCATGGTTTTAGTCATGGTTTTAGTCATGGTTTTAGTCATGGTTTTAGCCCAGGATTTAGTCCTGGTTTAGACCTGTTTTAGACCTGATTTAACCCTTGTTCTGTCCTGGTTTAGTCCTGGTTTTATTCCTGGTTTTAGTCATGGATATAGTCCAAGCTTTAGTCCTGGTTTAGACCTGGTTCAACCCTTGTTCCATCTTGGTTTAGTCCTGGTTTTAGTCCTGGTTTTAGTCCTGGTTTAGTCCTGGTTTTAGTCATGATTTTATTCTGGGTTTTAGCCATGGTTTTAGTTCAGATTTATTCCTGGTTTAGACCTGGTTTAGACCTGATTTAATTCTTGTTCCGTCCTGGTTTAGTCCTGGTTTAGTCCTGGTTTTATTCCTTGTTTTAGTCCTGGTTTTAGTCCTGGGTTTTATCCTGGTTTTAGTCCAGGTTTCAGTCCAGGTTTTAGTCCTGGTTTAGACCTGGATTAGACCTTATTTAACTCGTGTTCCGTCCTGGTCTAGTCCTGGTTTTAGTCCTGGTTTTAGTCATAGTTTTAGCCCAGGTTTTAGTCCTGGTTTATTCCTGGTTTTAGTCATGGTTTTAGTCTAGGTTTTAGTCATGGTTTTAGTCTAGGTTTTAGCCATGGTTTTAGTTCAGGTTTTATTCCCGGTTTAGACCTGTTTTAGACCTGATTTAATTCTTGTTCCGTCCTGGGTTAGTCCTGGTTTTTGTCCAGGTTTTAGTCCAGGTTTTAGTCCTGGTTTCAGTCCAGGTTTCAGTCCAGATTTTAGTCCTGGTTTAGACCTGGATTAGACCTGGATTAACCCTTGTTCTGTCCTGGTTTAGTCCTGGTTTTAGTCCTAGTTTTCATCCTGGTTTTAGTCCTGGTTTTAGTCCTGGTTTTATTTCTGGTTTAGTCTTGTCTTAGACCAGAGTTAACCCTTGTTCATTCCTGGTTTAGTCCTGGTTTTAGTCATGGTTTTAGTCATTGTTTAGACCTGGTTTAGACCTGGTTTAGACCTGGTTTAACCCCTGTTAAATCCTGTTTTAGCTCTAGTTTCTTCATGTTAATTCCTCAAACATTCTTGGTGCAGTGCTGTGTTTAGTTGATCCATCTCCAACACCAGCCATTCTTTAAGATATTCATATTACTAAATCTTTCCTAACATTTTTTTCTGAGCATGGAATAATGTGAATTGACATGGTAATAGAGTAAAGACAGGTTTTATTCTGTCAGAATGCCTTACACTATAAACCCTAAGTGAGCCAGAGTTAATATGGTGTCAGAATGTCGGTGAGAGTGGATTTCCCTGTGCCCGTCAGCCTGACAGACAGCGCAGGGAAATCATTCATTATTTTCCACACACTCCAAGGGGATGTGGGGGGGGGGTGGGGGGGGGAGGAGGAGACGGGGAGGCGGGGCTGTTTGTCTGGGAGCTCCGAGGCACCGGCCAATGGGAGCGCGGAGGGGGAACGGGGGCGGGTCCTAATCCCCGTGAGTGACATGTTATTGAGTCTGGAGCCGAGACGGTAAACAAGTGTCTCTGCTCCCGAGCGCCAGAGCCACAGACTGTAGAGGCCCGTGCGGGGGGAGCGAGGGGCGGGGGCGGATAGGGCGGGGGTAAGGGGGGGGGGGGGGGTTGTTACCATGGTGATTAAGCACGGCTTTTCCATTGGCACGCACCGCGAGTTAAGGGGAAAACATGACCAGCAGGGACAGTTCCGGTAACTGCAAATGAGGCTAGTAAAAGGCTATGAGAGTTCTGGAAAGCTGCGGTAATTAGTTAACAAATAAACATAGAAAAGATTAGTTTAACTATCTTATCTGCTGTCCATATTTAATTTGAGATATTTGTGTTGCTATTTTTTTATTGTCTGAACTTTTGCATAATATCTCAACTTTTCTTTCAATTTATGTATCAACAGTGCTTAACAAATAGTATAAGGTGTTTGCCACTGCTGCCATGTGTAATTTAACAGTATTACTGTTTACCAAAATATCTTTTTATGTTTCTGTAATGGTTAATCCACCAGTTTATGCAACATGTTTTTATCAAAATTATATCTTTAAATGTTAAAATATAACTTGTTGCTGTCAATAAATTTTCAAGTTTAATGTGTTCATTAGTCTCAGCTCTTCGAAGTCTCATCCAAAACAAGTCTCTGGGAACAACTAGAAACTATTTGGAGCTCAAAAACAAAAGAGACTTTGCAAAACAACGTAAAACATAAAGCTGTTTTCTGTACCAAAGGTGCTCACACAAAATATTGACATTTTTGGTCATTTGTCAACAAGGATTATTTTGTTATTCTAATCTTATTCTTTTTCTTAATGAAAAAACAATGAAATAGTTCATTTGAAACAAGTTTTTGATATTCTATGAAGTAATTTATGTTTTCTTGTTTTCATGACAGGTGGTCAAATAAATCTGTTGAGCGCTGTATGTAATATATTTTTTTCTATGGTTGGTTTTTATGGTGGGGGGAACAGGGAGTTGCAGAAATCCCACATCTGTATAAACAGATTGTATAAATGCCAGTGTTTTGATCTACCTATTATTTATTTATTTTGATACCTGAGAGTAATTTATGCCACTTATTCAGTAATCCTAAAGCAGGCCTATCAGAAAAACTATTCAACATGTGCAGTATTGTAAAGAAAAATGTACCTATAATGAGTTATAGAAGTTAATCGCTCGACCTTCTTTATCTTAAATCTTCATAAAACAGGAAAAATTACAAAAAGTTCTAAGGATTAAAAAAAAATTGAAATTGAAAATTAAATTTACAGAAAGCGTCATTATTCCCTTACTGCTCTACCTGTTCATTCTATATCTGCTATAATGGATCCTCATTCGCATTGGGCTCTATAGTTTGTCCTTAATAATAAAATAATAACCATAATTAATGTGCAATAGTAGGGGTGGGGCGAGATACAATTTCCACAAGACGAGATGAGACAAGATACTGGATCTGATAACAAAATTTTATCATTATTACGATTTATAAATTGCGCAATCAAGTTCCTAATGTTATTCTCACCGTTTTTGATTTTACTTGATTTGATATTTTTGCTGTAGGGCTGCTTTTTGTGACTGCAGCTTCTCAAAAAACGATTCTCGACAGTCATTTTTATCCAATCCAAATGCAAAAACATGGGGAAAAATCTCCGACGATCCTTTTCAGCATGTATGGACCGTCTTGCAGCAGTTTTGTCTCGCTTGAGACCTTGTCCCATCTTTATACAATTCTCTAAAGTTGAAACACAATGAAAATACTGTCCTTTTCATTGAGGTAAAGCAGAGAGTTGAGTACAAGTGGTTAGGACGGCTTCCAAACTTTGCAAATACACAAAGACAAACAAATATCCAATTCAAAACTATTTCCTTATTAATAATTTCCGTCTCTTTTGGGACTTTTTAAAACGAGCAAATCCACAACACAGTTTCTTTTGTCGGGAACAGTTTCCATAAAGTCAAATCCTGCGCCGTGATTTGACTACCTCTGCTCATTGTAAACAGGAGGACAGAACTCTGGCTCCCTCTGCGTCATGAGCACTTGGTTTGATTCACTTATGTTCTGTCTAAATGCACTTCCCTCATTCACACTCTCTCACTCATGTACACTCAAGGGCCATAAGGGTCCATTCTGCAGACGGGGGGTGGGGGGGAAGGAGCCATCTTGTGCTCGTGTAGGCTCACTTAGGAGACACAATAGGACAGAGGGAGAGGGACTATTAACGGTCTATCTAATGTGTTTACGATGAGTGTATGGACTTAACCGGGACTAAACTAGTACCTAATTTGGACTACTCAAGGATGAAACTGAACTAGGACTAAACTAGGACATTTTAAGTAGGACTAAATCGGGAATAAACTAGATTTTAACTTGGATTAACCTCCTAGGATCCGAACTCTTGCATGATTTTATTCATTTCTCTTTGTTATTTGGGCTGTTTGGGGCCCGATGAGAGCAAAAAAAAAGAATTATATTTTTACATGATGTAGTTTCTGAGAAAAATTATGTCCACATATGATATATAAAACTTTTTTTCTTTTTTTTTCTTTTTATGTTTTGATGGAACACAATAAAGTCACAATTGAATAATAATGATTTGCAAAAAACAGGATAGAACTAGGACTAAACCAGGACTAAACTAAGAGTTCACTAGGACTAAACCAGGACTAACTAACATGGAGGAAACCAGGACTAAATCAAGACATGACTAGGACTAAACCAGGACTAAACTAATAGTTCACTAGGACTAAACCAGGACTAACTAACATAGAAGAAACCAGGACTAAATCAAAACTTGACTAGGACTAAACCAGGACTAAACTAAGAATTCACTAGGACTAAACCAGTTCTAACTAACATAGAAGAAACCAGGACTAAATTAAAGACTTGACTAGGACTAAACCAGGACTAAACTAATAGTTCACTAGGACTAAACCAGGACTAACTAACTTGGAATAAACCAGGACTAAATCAAGACTAGACACAGACTAAACTAAGACTTCACTAGGACTAAACCAGGACATATTAAGTGGGACTAAACAGTGAGTAAACTAGATCTTAACTTGGACTAAGCCAGGACTAACTAACTTGGAATATACCAGGACTAAATAAAGACTTGACTAGGACTAAACCAAGACTAAACTAAAACTTCACTAGGACTAAACCAGGACTAACTAACTTGGAATGAACCATGACTAAATTAAGACTTCACTAGGACTAAACCAGGACTTTTTAAGAAGGACTAAACTCTGAGCAAACTAGATCTTAATTTGGACTAAACCAGGACTAACTAACTTGGAATAAACCAGGACTGAATTAAGACTTCACTAGGACTAAACCAGGACTTTTTAAGAAGGACTAAACCGTGAGTAAACTAGATCTTAACTTGGCCTAAACCAGGACTAAAACAAGTCTGAACCAATTCAAAACTATGACAGAATTAAAGGGAAAAAAACAGGACTAGACATGAACTAAGCCAAGATAACCAGGACTGAATCAGATCTAAAACCAGAAGTAAACCAGAAATTCAACAACAAAAACACAAAAGAGGCCAAAAAAACTGGCCTAAACCTGGACTAAAACAAGACTAGTAAACCTGGACTAAAGTCAGACTCTACCAGACTGAATAAGAATAATCAACTGGACCAAACTTGGACTAAATCTAAACCCAGACTAAGGACTAAACCTCTATCCTGTATAACGCACTTGCAACACTATAAAACCCCATTGTCTCCGTCTATTAGCCTCTGTTAGCATCCGTTAGTGGCTAAAGCTAACGTGTCCGGAGTGCTCTCGGGTTTCAGCGCTGGTTCCTCGAGTTGTTTTGTGGATCTGCAGCGGAACGAAGGATTAACATTCTCCACTTTGAGGCGTCTGTGGCCCCGGAACATTCTGGGGATTCCTCTCATAGTGTCAGGACTGAGGATGGAGGGAAAAAGGAAGAGAGGGAGAGCGGAAGTTAAACGGCATGGAGTATTGGTTCGCATCGTTGTTGAGATGCTGAGGGGGGGTTGAAGAAATCCCACATCTGTATAAATGTCATTGTGTTTTGATGTACGTGTTATTTATTTATTATGATGCCTGAAAGTGAAAGGGACCCTCTTAAATAATTGTCATCATAACACATTTTTAAAGTATTGTGGGATAGGGGTGTAACGATATCCAAGTTTCTCGATACGATATCATCACGATATGAACCTCCCGGTACGATATTTATTGCAATATCGTGGGAAAGCTCACGATATTACGATATTCTACATAATAACAAGACTGGACCAGGACTAGACCTGGACTAGAATTGCATTAAACATGGACTAGACCTGGACGAGACTACAAGTAGACAAGGACTAGGCCTGGATTAGACCTGGACCAGAACTGGACAAGACTACAAGCAGACAAGGACTAGACCTGGACTAGACCTGGACCAGAACTGGACAAGACTACAAGCAGACAAGGACTAGACCTGGACCAGAACTGGACAAGACTACAAGCAGACAAGGACTAGACCTGGACTAGACCTGGACCAGAACTGGACAAGACTACAAGCAGACAAGGACTAGACCTGGACCAGAACTGGACAAGACTACAAGCAGACAAGGACTAGACCTGGACGAGACTACGAGACTGTTGTACTTCGAGATTGTTGTCCCTCTCTGCATTAAATCTGGTCTAGAACTGGACGAGACCTTGGACGAGACCTTGGACGAGACCTTGGACGAGACCTTGGACGAGATTACGAGATTGTTGTACTTCGAAATTGTTGTCCCTCTCTGCATTAAATCTGGTCTAGACCTGGACGAGACCTGGACGAGACCTTGGACGAGACCTTGGACGAGACCTTGGACGAGACCTTGGACGAGACCTTGGACGAGACCTTGGATGAGACCTTGGACGAGATTACGAGACTAGACCTGGACAAGGACAAGACTATGAGTGGACAAGGACGCACTTTTTTACATTGTTGAATAGGAGTGTAACAATATCCAAGTTTCACAATACGATATCGTCACGGTATGAACTTCACGGTATGATATTTATTGCGATATCGTGGGAAAACTCACAATATTACGATATTCTACATCATAACAAAACTGACATTATAAAAATGCTTTGACCAGTCATTTGGTACAACATTTATTGTGGATGTAACGATATCCAAATCTCTCTGTACGATATTTTCACCATATACATCTCACCGTACGATATTTAATGCAATATTTTGTGGTGAATCTGCTCCTTTTTCCTCTAAAAATACCTTCACAAGACTTAATCCAAAGAATGAAAATTTCAAAGTGCTTAGAACAGTTATTTCTTCATGTCGTCTGCACTGAAACGGAGCAAAGGATCATGGTCTATGTAGTTCCCTTTGTTTTTTTAGCTATTTCTGCATCATGACTATTTATTTAAGTAAAGAGACTTGTGATTCGATATATTGTGATGGTCCATGATATTATTGTGAGACCTTTGACGATACAATATCACGATATTTCGGTTATTGTTACGTCCCTATTGCTGAGGAGAAAATAAACGATAATAGTGAAGATAATTTATGCCACTGACACTGTAACCCTGAAGCAGAACTATTCCAAAAAAGACATGTGCAGTCTTGTAAAAAAAATGCAATAAATAAATAAATTAGCATCTATAATGAGTCCTAGAAGTTATTCATTCAACCGTCTTGAGTGTAAATCTTATCGTAGAACAGGAAAATTGTGTTTAATTTTCCTGTTCTACGATAAGATTTACACTCAAGACGGTTTCCCACTAGTACTAAGTTGATTTACCTCGCATTTTGACTTGTATTTGTGGATTATTTGGTGGACAGCAGGGCCTTGGACAATGTTGAAATTTTGTGTCACCATGACCCACATAATTGCAGATTAGATTAGCACAATAAGCACAAAAATATCTTAATTTTTTTTTGGATAGTGCTTTATTACGAGTGAAAACAACAATGATCCAGACCATGAACGGTTAGATTTTTGACCATTATTGTCTAACATTTTATTGTAATTCATTTTATTACAGGTCTAGTCCCTCCCCAGTCTGAACTAGACCTGAGATAGACCTGGGCTAGACCTAGACTAGACCTAGACTAGACCTAGACTAGACCTGGACTAGACCTGGACTAGACCTGGACTAGACCTGGACTAGACCTGGACTAGACTTCGACGAGACTACGTCGAGACCTGGACTAGAAAACTGTATTAAATCTAGGCTAGACTTGGACTAGACCTGGACGGGACTATGAGTAGACAAGGTCTAGACCTGGACTAGAACTGGACTAGACTTAGACTAGACTTGTGCAAGACCTGGACAAGACTACGAGTAGACAAGGACTAGACCTGGACTAGAACTGCATTAAACCTGGACTAGACCTGGATGGGACCTTGATGAGATATGTACTAGACCTGGACGAGACTATGAGTAGACAAGGCCTAGACCTAGACTAGACCTTGACTAGACTTTGACTAGACCTGGACCAGACCTGGATTAGACCTGGACGAAAATACGAGTAGATAAGGGCTAGACCTGGACTAGAACTGCATTAAAGCTGGTCTAGACCTGGACTAGACTTGGATGAGACTACAAGTAGAAGGACTAGGTCTAAACGAGACTATAAGTAGACAAAGACTAGACCTGGACTATACCTGGACGAGACTACAAATAGACTAGAACTGCATTAAATCTGGTCTAGACCTGGACAAGGATGAGACTACACATAGACAAGGGCTAGACCTGGACTAGACCTGGACGAGACTACTGGTAGACAAGGACTATACTTGGACTAGAACTGCATTAAATCTGGTCTAGACCTGGATTAGACCCGGACTAGAGGCAGTCTGTGTGAGCTCTTCTATAAATAGTGCTGATCCGAGGCTTGATACTGAAGTTGTTTGGTCGCCCCCTGAAAACAAGCAGACTTATATGGCTCTCGCTCCTGTCCTCCTCTCTTCCCTTGTTTTCGCGTCTTCTCTTTTCCCTTTCTTCTCTTCTCCCTCCCTCCTTTCCTCCCTGCTCGGTCTGCTGGCACAGGGACACATGTTTTGAATGTCTCTTCATTGAGGAATCTGTTAAAATGCTGCAGAAGAGAGAGGAAAGAGGAAAGGAAAGCGAGAGGCGCAAGAGAAAAACAGGAAAAAGAGAAAGAAGGAGAGAGCGTAAAGTAGAGGAGGGAGAGATGGGAGCGAGAGACGAAAGAGGGGAGATATAGAGGAGAGAAAGGGAGAACTTGATCCAAATAAATGAGTCTACAGTTTGCTTTGGCTGCCCCCTTTTGGTCAGATTCCAAACACCTCACACAGACTGAGGTCATACTCCGGGTACTTGTACACGGCTCAAGTACTACTCCTACCTCCATACAGGACGTGTAAATGGATCTACAAACCAAACTAGGACTAATCTAAGAATAAACTTTGACTACAAGATCTATACTAGACTTAAACCAGGTCTTAACTAGGACTAGACCAGGTTTAGAGAGACCCAAACCAGGTCTAAACCAGAACAAACCCAGAACTAAATTAACCGAGTCAAATTTGGTCATCTTAAGGACATGAATGCAAATAATTATCGTATTAACCCTTTCATACATGAATTATGATAGGCTACTTCAGGATTTTTGTGTGTGTTTTAATTGCTCTTTTTTTTTTACTCTTTAAGCATGAAAAAAAAATCACCTTAATTTTTAGGAGTTTGTGACGTGCACGAGGGACAACACGAATTTGAGCAATGAATGAAATATGTGTTTATTATTATGTGTTCATTACTATTATTAAAAGGAAATGTGGTAAATGCAAAAAAAAACATGTTTTTGTTGAACATCTTCCAGAACTGTTAAATGTTCTGCAAAAACATTTAATTAGAGAAAACTTTGGTGCACGGATAGTTCAGTCTAAATCACTCCAACCAGAACAATGAACAGGCCTCCCACTTTTTATCAGCCGAGTACTACTACGGCAAACATTCTTTCAAATGTACTTAAATGCATCAGTGCAGTGTGTCTTTAGCAGAAAAAGGTTTTCTTGTATGGAAATTTCAGGAGAAAACAACTGAAATGCTGTCCATTGTAGTGACCACTGTGCACGAAAGGGTTCAAATTAAATTAATTTTTTAAAAATCCATATCTGTCCTTTAAAACAAATATAACACATGCAGACAGACTAGTATAATTCCACCTCAGGGAACAGGACTCTGTGGACTGCCCTTCTCTGTGACCCCCTGAACAGTAAACACATATTATCCTTGCTCAGCCCTAAACAAAGAGCGCGGAGGGATTTTAGAATAAACCTGGACTTCCACACTTCCACACTCTGGAGCTCTGTTCCTCGTGCATGTTCACACGCTCCAGGCTTCTTTGTTTTGGTCACAACTCATGAGGAACAAGTTTAGGTGTAGTAGGCAAAAAGCGAACTTTAAAAGGGCAGAAATATCACTTTACACTCACGTTTGGGTTTGATTCATGGTTAGATTTTTTTTATTTTTACATAAACACGCCTAATTCGAGTGCAATACTGACACCTCTGAACGTGTCTTAGCCCCACTCATTGATCATGGTTTGACTTGAACTGTAGGTAGACTCAGAAATCACATTATAATCAGACAAGAGTAGTGTGTAAACATAGACTGTATATATAAATGGACATAGTTAACACTCGCCACTCCAACTGACCTTGGCTCCCATTGACTTACATTGGAATATTGTTGTCCCTCTCTCTGTAACTGCTGCCTTGGGGTCTTAAAATGTTCGTATTAATCCGCTTTACATGGTTCTTGTGTTTTTTTCCCGCTATTTTGCCTATTCATAAAACAAAGCCTGGCTCCAAATTCACCCCAGATTGCGAGCTTTATTTGAGCGGCGCTGAACACTGTGGGTGACGTCACTCTCGCTTAGTCCACTTTTTATACAGTCTATGGTGTAAACTTAATGATTTATGATGGGATAACAACCACAACCATGGCTCAGGTGGTTCAAAAGTTCAAAGTCCACTTGTGTTTTTAGGCAAGACACTTCAACACTTTGGTTAAATGTGGTGTGTTTGGTTTGGTTTGTTGTGAACAGTGGAGTTACAGCCTCACTTCCATCAGTCTGTCCCAGGGCAAGTGTCTGAAGAGACTAGAGACGGTAGTTGTGCTTGTAATGCGTATGGATTTCTGTCTATGAACACAATCCTCTTCACAGTGACTAACCTCTCTGCGTCTCTTTGTCTCATTGTTGCAGTGTGCCCGGAGCAGTGTAAGCACGCCTGCACCGACCAGGGCGAGTGCTGCCACAGCCAGTGCCTGGGCAGGTGCTGGGAGCCCCACAACGACAGGGCCTGCTCCGCCTGCCTGCACTACGAGTACGAGGGCCGCTGTGTGCCCCAGTGCCCCCCGGACACCTACATGTTTGAGGGCTGGAGGTGCATGACGCTGGAGCAGTGTACCCACGCCCACCTGCCCGAGGACGCCCACTTTGTCATCCACGATGGGGAGTGCATGGCCGAATGTCCCTCGGGCTTCACGCGCAACGACTCCGACCGGTAAGACGCTATAACATGCGGTATGAGCAAATACGGTGATAATGTGGCTTTCAGAGCGGGGGAGTACCTAGCTGGAGGATTAGTTTGCTTTGATGGAGAGATTAGAGCACCCAAAGGACATTCATTCAGATACAGAGGAAACATCCACACTGATCCAGACCCTCCTCTCTCAGAACACAGAGCTGCTTTCTGATGACCGTTGGAACCGTGTCATGATCTCGACTCACTGTAAACACACGAGCTGTTTTGTAAATGCCTCTTTTATTACTATGAGCCTGCTCGTGTCTACTAACATTTCAGCTTCAAAGGAACTTTCGCACATCATTGTAAATCATAAATTAGATGAGATTTGGCCCCTGTTTACAAATTTATAGCTCGGTAACAGTTCTTGAATTACCTCTACATGTGCCACATCTGTTGCCTGTGTCCAGTGTCAGTAAACTTATAAACCAGATTTAATAGAAAAGACTAGGCAAATGTAACTACATTTTAATGAAATGTGTAGCCTAACCCGTCATGTTCACTTTAAAGGCAGGTTCAGAAATACTGCCATGTTTTTGTAGCAGGATATCACACTTGAAAATGTGTGATTGTTCTTTGACAGGCCTTTCCTTGACCTAAACTTGATCAGACCTGCTCTCCTCAGGAAGCCTTGTTCCACTCGACTTGACCGTAGTTTATCTGTCTGATTTTATACGGCTCTCAGTATTCTGTCTCCAGTGCAGTCCCGGAGGTGGGAGCAGTGCAGACTAAAGGCCCAGGAAAGACCCAAGCACCTTATGTGTGCAGTGAACTTATCAGTCTGGAATGAGGAGTGGGCCGAGGGAAAGTTCAGGCACAACCCAAACTGCACTGAAAAAACATGCATTCTTCATGTATTTGTACACTGAGGTCTAAGTAGTATGGGAAATTGGCTCTAGAATACGTTTTTTAAATATTAGATGAACTATTTACTGACTTTATAAGGAGCAGATGGTTATTGGGAGATCTGTGTGTGTGGAATTGTTTTGGGATGTCAATGTCAATGTGAGTTTTTTAGTCAAATCTGATCAGTTTAAAGGGAGAGTTCGGGTTTTTTGGCACGAATCTGTACGTCCCCGTCAGCAGTGTCGTGCATCAACACTGACTTGCCTCCCGATAGCGTCCGGTGAGCTGAGATCTTCCCCGGTTTCGGTGCTGACGAAAGTGTCCGGCAAGTTGGCTCGAGTCATGAAAATAAAGCGTTTTTCTTCTCAAAACAATAAGTGTTCAAAAGAGTGATACATTTGCGTCACAAAACATGAACCACAAAATAGTCAGACCTTGTAATCGCTTGGTACTATTTTCTCTCCGCTCATATCACTCCGCGCTGCCGCCAGGTGAAGCTGTGCCTGTTTCACTGTGTTTACTGCTCGCAAAGTTAACGACAGCATGTGTGACTATGACACCAACGATGAAAACACGGCCTTTAGCACAGAGCCAAGGGGAGATCTTTATGAACCCGAATATACTGATGCCCAAATTCACCAGATGGAGTCAGAACGGGCAGAGAGAGAGAGGAGGGACAGATATATATATTATATATATTCTTATATAGCCTATACAAGCTTATATACTTATCGCTGTAGCTCTCACGTTAGCTCTCTCGCGTCGCGGCTGTCAAGAGTCTGAGCACATAAACAATACCAAACTACTGAAAAAAGTGTTGGATTCATGCACCTGGCGGCAGAGCAGTGATATGAGAGGAGAGAAAATGGTACCAAGCGATTATGACGTTTGACTTTTTCCCCATTCATTTTGTGATGCAAATGTCTCACTCTTTTGAACACATATTATTTTGAGAAGAAAAACGCTTTATTTTCGTGACCCCAGCCAACTTGCCGGACACTTTCGTCAGCACTGAAACCGGGCAAGAACTCGGCTCACCGCACGATGTAAGGCTTACGCGGGAGGTAAGTCAGTGCTGACAGGGACGTACAGATTCATGTCACAAAACCCGAACTATCCCTTTAAGATACGTTGATGCGTTTGACATCAGCAAACTCATAGGGCTGTGTAACGTGTGATGTGCTGCTGTGTTGAACATGCCTCTTCACATAATTCAATTCTTAAAGGTGCATTATGTGTGTTCTAAGGTCAAGGGCCAAGGAGATGTTTTGCAAGGAATGTTCCCAGTAAACTTATCTGCTTTGCATGTATTCACTTACAGGTGTTTTGTAGCTGAAAAAATACCTCGAAAAACAAGAATTCTTACAATGTGGAGGCTCCTTAACTTGTCTCACTTGTCTCCACTGTGATAACCAAGTGCATTTTCACACTGTGCAACATTCAAGGCAAAGCAGTTACACCGAAAAAGTTACACGGTACACCTTTAACCTCCAGAATTCACTGAGCTGTAGAGGCTGCACTAGCACTGATTAATGATTGGCTGGAGACGCTGGGGTTTAAGTAGTGACCGTTCATTTTACCAATGAAACTGGCGGCCCAAATGAGACTCCTGTGAGGCTCGTTCTGCTTTCTGATGGGATAATAAACAGCTAAATAAAATATATCCTGTCCGTTTGTGTGTGCAGGACGCTGTGCAGTGCGTGTAACGGCCCATGCGATAAGCTCTGTCCATCGCCGGTCATCGACTCTGTGGACAGTGCCCAGTCCCTCAAAGACTGCACCATCATCGATGGCAACCTGGACATCAACATCCGCCATGGAAGTAAGTACAAACAAGCCTACACATACTTCCTGGGAGCTTTAATACTAACAACAACACAAGAACTACAACAAGAACTCCAACAACTTACTACAACAACTACTACTGCAACTGCAACTTCCATTTATACTGAGCTTTTCAAGACTTCAAGACACCCAATTGCACGCAAAATGAGTTGAAACATGGTCCAGTAAATGTATAAGCCTACAATGTTATGTTATAATGTTGTTACCTCATTGAAAACAGACCTGGAGTTGTTTTTTTCATCCACATGATTGAGTAACCCATTATTATCAGTCTGTCTACATCTCCAAAAGCTCAAAATGCTCTGCTTCACCTTGTTATGTCATGAAGTTATAGTTTTCAAGTTAACAGATACTTTGTACCTTTTGTTTGGGAGAGAGATTGGCAAAGGACCTTTTTCACGATGGCGGGAAGTGCCCTGCTGTAGGTTTGCAGAACAGTTAATGGTTTTCTGTGGCAAAATGTATGTGGAAATGTCTGGTGTATTCTCCATCAGCTTCAAATTTGCACCAAATCTTCAACCAACAAGATCCACAAAAGATAAACAGTTTTCCATGAAGAATTTATCCACAACTATCAAGGTAAGAAAGACGAAAGCTTAAAGGTGACTAGCATTAGTGAACTACTGAGCAAAACTGTTTGGTAATGAATAAAACATGTTGTTAACAGATTCTACAATTAAAATAAAACATTGTTTTCATGATATTGATATGAGCATAGATGGATAAGTTCGTGCAGTTCGAATGCGAGACATCTCTAGGATACCACAACGTTTTGTTCAGTACTTCACTAATGCTCGTCGTCGTTCGACTTTAAGCTTTCGTCTTTCTTACCTTGATAGTTGTGGGTAAATTCGTCATGGAAAACTGTTTATCTTTTGTGGATCTTGTTGGTTGAAGATTTGGTGATGGGGCAGATTTCTGAAGCTGGTGGAGAATACGCCAGACACTTTGACACACATTTTGCTAGAAAAAAATCATTAACCTACAAACCCGCAAAACTACAGCAGGACACTTGTAACCAGCCGTTGTGAAAAAGGTTTATTCCAGGGCTGAAATCATCCAAATGATTCTAGTGATCAGGAAATAGCGTAACACGGGTGCTTTAAATTCACTAGTTTATATTAAGTATAGGGTATCTCACGGCGCAGTATCTCTAAACGCTTGTGGATATGGTTGGAAATCAGCCCTTCTCCGTTCACTTGTGGTGGATGTGGTTGGAGGCCGCTGAGAGCTGCTGCTGGGATGTACAGAGAGGGCAACAGAACCACCAGGACCTCCAGCCCCTTTAGGCTAACCCAATTATCACATTACAGTGTAAGCTCTCACTCCGCGGGCTGGATCAGAGCATAATCCATGCATATGAGGCCTGTGGATGTGAGCATTAAAAGACTGTCTGAGGGGACGTATGGAATCAGTCTGGGTTAGGCCGTACATTACAACTGGTTCTGTCAACTCACCAGGTTTTCTCTTGTGTTTCATCAGAGGTAAAGAAGTTGTTAAAGGGCTGATCTGTGTTATAATGTTGTTTCCTCATCAAAAACACACCTGGAGTTGTGTTTTGTTTCATTCACACACGTTTAACACACAAATCCTGCATATTTAAGATGAGTTCTTCTCTCGATCTCTGCTCCACGTTGTGATATCATGTGGTCATATAGGAAGTTCTCCACTGTGTTTTTCTCTATCTTCAGCATCATTATTTGGATCATTTCAGACCTGGAATTTGCCCGTCTCTACTGAACAAAAATAACATGAAAAATACTACTTCATGACATCACAAAGTGGATCAGAACATTCTCAGCATTGGAGATGTAGAATAGAATAGAAAAGAAATCCTTTACTGTCATTATACACAGTATAACGAGATGAGAAGCTGCTCCTTCAAAGCGCACACAAAAATTAACAAAACTACTAGATAATACACGTAAACTACAGTAAACTTGTGCAAAACCCGCCAGGGCTACACACACACACACACACACAGACAGACAGACACATAAAAGTGAAACAGACTTGGGACTAAAGTGTTTAGCAGTGACAGTGCAAATGGACAAAACAGGTAAGACTAGACACTAGACAGAATAATAATGCAAGATTACTCAAACATCAGATAAAATGAAATGAATAAAACAAAACACAACTCTGTGTATGTTTTTGAGTGTCAGGTTTGCGTAGTATAGGACCTTTAATATTTCTCATATTATACTTGTGTCAGATCAACCAATTGTTTATGATAAGAGGATGAAATCTATTTTCAGATGATAGCTTATTTTTAAACAAAATTTCAATTAATGTAGATATAAACTTTTTCTTGATTTAAAAAAGTGAATAAAAATGGCAAACTAGCTTGAAACTTTTTTTTTCTTTAGTAAACAAATGGGCAATGTAAGCACACATATTTAATACTTAAAGGAAAAAACAGTGTCAATAATACTTTTTTCATTTTCTGCACTGGAACCGAGCAGGGAATTATGGTCTATGTATGTCCCCTTTCCTTTTTTATCCTTTCCACTGCAACAAAGCAATATTTTGAGATTTTATAGTACAAAACGACAGTAATGCTAATGTCACTGTATCCCTGGTAGTTACACGTATATGGGTCAATGACGTATAAGGATTCTCAACAGGCAAATTTTAAAATATAAAAAAATATTAGTTTCTATTAAACTTTTTCAAATATTTACAGTGTCAGGTGCATAAATCTATGTTTAACATTTATGTTATAGAGCATTTGTAGTGTAAAATGTCATGTGGTGCGACCAAGAACAACCTTAAAATAGTTTTATTTTCTAATACATGGTTAGGATATTAATCAAAGTTCTGAGTAATATGAAGTGTATAGAAACAAACTGTTGGCATTTCTTTAGATTTTTAATGCATATTGATATTTTCTTTTGCTGTCCAATATGACAGTCTCCTGCTTGTGTTTAATGAACAAACTACTGCCCTGTAAAATGCATCAAATGAAGAAAAATGACTAAAGAACAATTCACCCATGTCGACTTTGTCTGTGATTAAAATTCCAGCCATAGAATTACTGCTGTTATTAGTTGCACCACATGACATTTTAACACTTTAAGGACAAAAAACATGCAGAATAACTCATGATGTCTGAAAAAAAAATGATTTGGTTCCATGGAGGTCAGAGGTACGACAGAAATGGTGGTGAAATTTATGAAATTTGAACCCTTTTAACTGAGGAAATTGCAATTGGACAGCGTCATGTCCATTGACCCACATATAAACCAAATATGTCAAGAAATGAATGTGTGAAACATGTGACACAGTCCTACACTCACTTACAAATGTTCTGAACTGCTGCTGCTGCTTGTCATACGCTGATATTTATTGTCTCTCTTGCGTAGACAACATCGCGTCGGAGTTGGAGAGCTTCATGGGCCTGATCCAGACGGTGACGGGCTACGTGAGGATCCGACACTCCCACACTCTGGACTCGCTCTCCTTCCTCAAGAGCCTGCGCAGCATTAAAGGGCAGAAGCTCGTGGAAAAGTACGTCCTCTTTCACCACTGCTTTTATGTTTGGCAAAGTAGACGGCAAATCGATTAATAGAAAATAAATACGTGTGTTGATAAAAAGGTCATTGTTTAAAACATTTATGATCTCCAGTCAATATGTAAAACTTCTCTTTTCTTTTTTAAATTCTTCTTCTTTCTCTGCTTCCACATGAAAAATGATTAACGTAGCTGAGATTTCAATTATGGCCTAAGTAATCATGATTATTTATTTATTTTTAGATCAAATCATTTAATTAGAATTCAACATTTTCGCTTCCAAAGGGATGTTCGTACACTTAATTTATTGAGAGGACAGAACAGTGTGATTGATCTAATGTGTATTCACACTTTTAGTTTCACAATTGCTGAGTTCACTTGCGTTTCTGATTGCAAACACCTTACAGTAATCAGAAATGTTCTTTATAATGTCACGTAGTACTTGATTTCGCAGTAGCCAATGGAGGTAGCACTCATTTTTTGGACATCTCTACTTTTGGTTCGTCAAACGGTATCTTCAAATCTCCACTTTTTGGCTGAATGACGATCAATCAGTCAGTCAAACTTTATTTATAGAGCGCTTTTCATACAAAAATACAACTCAAATCGCTTCGTCCATTCAGCTCAGGGTTGGGTGTTGCTGAAGGTGCCTGGACGATGGCTGTAAGTTGGTTCCTCTCTCGTCTTTTGCTTCCTTTTTCCTTTCCTCTCTCATACTTGGGCGTGATACCATCTCCCTGCTTTAAACCTTCTCTGATATTGTCTGTTGTAGTTGGAATTGTGTCTCTTCCCACCTTGTGTTTTGGTGGTAAAACAAATGTAATTATGAAATTAAATTAAAATGGACCATCAGAGCTTAAATGGATAAAGAATTGATGAATATCATTGTCCAATACATTATTAAATACTAATACTATTAATAAAATACACACTAAATGCAATGCTAAATATATTTTAACTGTATGTTTTAATCGTTTTAATCATACTTCATTTGTTTATGTTGTTGTAAGGGGACCTTGGGTGTCCAGAACGGTGCCTAATAAATAACATTTATTATTATCATATATCCAAGCATGTCCAAAAAGGTGTCCAAAAAAGCCGATCCATATTAGTTAGCAGCTAAAAACTATATAATCGATAACTATTGCATCTTCAAAACAAAATGAATGACTGAAATAATATTCATAATTATGATTTTTGTTTTAAAATAATGGAGTCACCTTCTGTATGTCAGTTTTTTGTCATTCGTAAACTCAAAGCTGCATAAGTAATACAAAGAATTTTTTCCCATGTAAACGTTATCTTTCCATTGTGCAGTTTTATTATAAATAATTGCTAAAGAGAATAAAAGAATATAGGTACATTCTAGAAATAAAATAATAGGCTATTGAAGTGCATATGACAGGTTAGAATATGAATTTCACAATATCATAGGTAATCATTATATTTAAGACTTGTTTTTTTCTTTTTTATTTCAATTTCGATAGTTTAGATCCTGTTTATTGGCAACCGTAATCTAAGCAAGGGCCAAAACTTGTCTAAATTACACAATAGGGATGATTAGATGGTTGAATCATTGTTTAACTCTCAGAAAAATGCCTTCCTTGTATGTACAATCGTCTCTGCATTTTGGACGGAATTTTCCGTAATGACGACACAGACGTGGAGGCATTGCATTATTACGAAACACGAAAACCCGCCGCGTTCACTTTAAATGCTAAACAAATATAAGTCATTTCGGCACGGCGCGCTTTACACATGGCTGTTTCATCTCAAGAGTGCAGCCTGATAAGTTAGCTAAACAGATAGTGTTGTGCTATCAGTGTCCTGTTAGCCCGGATCAGCAGCTCGTTCAGATACGGGCCTGACTTTTGGCTGTCGGTCAGAGGCAGGGGTCATGGGAAAGCCAGTGCCCGTCTCCTCGCTCTCTCCCAGGCTTAGGTTACGCCCGAGGAATGCCCATAAGGAAGGCATGTATTTAATATGGAGGTGTAGTGCAGCACATGTCCTTTCAAATGTCACATGTCACACGAGCTGGATATGAAGGAATGCACTGACATCAGGCTGCTGTAATCAAGCGCATATTTATTCACTGAGGAAATATGACCGCATCGAAATTTGGCTTTAATTAGAGCTGTTAACTGCAAAATATAAGAAAGTCAAAATAAGGTTGATGCCTGTACTATAAAAAAAAGTAAATATTGACTTTAAGTAAAACAGTGACGCAACTACTTCCCTTTCAGTTCTTTTATGTTGATCCAAAGCAAATAGGTGGATTTTAAATGGCCCATATCAGGTTATTTTCTGATACGTTTTGTAATGTGGTTTTCTCATCAAAAACATACCTGGAGTTGTTTTGTTTCATTCATGTTTAACCACAGACTGTATTACAGGTGGACGATATCTCAGTATTTAAAACATATTGAGATATTTTTTAAACTCTATATGGATTTTGACATATCGGATATGTCGATATAATGCTTATATTTACTTCTGATTTCGCTGCTTCGCTTGTTTGCCTTTTCCAAGCTCGGCCCCGCCTCCTCGCCCTCCCCTCGTGTGTCTCATTCGTTCTTCATCCAACCAAAGCTTCAGAACCATCAACCTTTTCCACCATTTACCTCCTCACCATCAGCTGCACATCCTCTATCACAGAGAGAACACTCATTTTCCACTGAGTTGTGTCCTTTAGTCTGACAGAGGCTGAACCACATCAGGGCGAGAGAGCTGTTTTTTTCAGTGTTTATAGTTTATGTAAATGAGCCGCTGTTTTAAGTTCGGTTTCTTTAAAACGTGAACAAATGTGCCAAAGCTGCATTAAACTCGTCACTGTTTCAAACGGGCTGATGTGACTCTGTTGTAGTTCTGGTTTAGATGTTGTAAAGTTGAGTTTATTTCTGCAGAAGATTTGAATGAATTATCTGCTGTAGTGTTGAACTTGTACAGTCGTGTTTGGAAAGGTTCAGTTTGATCTGTGCAGTGGATTGTGGGATACCTCAGATCTGTGCAGTGGATTGTGGGATACCTCAGATCTCCTGACGCTGGGGGGGAACATGGGTGTGTGAAAATAAGGAACCTCCAGAGCTTCAGGCTAAAGGAGCTCAGGGCTCTGATTATCGTTTGGTTAATGCAAACATGAGCTTGAGTTGAGTTGTTTTATTTTTGAATGAAAAGAAACTGAAAATATGAAATAGTTCCTACACGAACAGCCTCTTTGCACTTCAATAAAAAAAGACGTTGTGGAATTTGGCATATTTGTTTTTGCAGTAGTTTTCTTGTACAGATATGGAGATGTATATCGTATATCGAGACATTCTAACATGGCTAAAAGCTTAAAGAGTCAGTTTTGCGTTTTTCTACTTATCTTAATTGAGTGCCCAGAATATAAAGTGCATTATTATTATTATTAAAATATAAAACAGGAGACTACATTTATTTTGTATAAAAATTAAAGAGATGACATAAAGAGATATTTATATATACCAAATTGCATTTATTTGTATGTATTTATTTTTTGTGGTTTAATTTGGTGGTAATTAATTTATTTTACAAAGTTTTATGTCCATATGTATCTCTAAGCAAGTACAATAAATAATAAATACGCTTACAATACATCTGAGTGGTGGGCAATATGGCAAGAAATATGTCATTAAATATATTTCACGTACACTTATTCGCCTCGGGTAAATAAATCTGTTTCTTCTGAGCGTTCACCCATTGCTGTGATTGGTTAAATCCGCCCGTCACTCATTCAGAACACGACAGAATCTGACCGGAGCGGGAACAGAAAAGTAGATGCAGATGTTTGTTTATATTGTTTGTTTATAGTGTTGCCCGCCCCTCACTGAAGAAAGAGTGTGACGATGATCTCTCTCCGTCTCTCTCCTGCAGCATGTACTCGTTTTCGGCTATTAACAACCTGAACCTGCAGTACCTGTGGAACTGGACGCAGCACAACCTGACCATCCAGTCCGGGCGCCTCTTCTTCCGCATGAACCCCAAACTCTGCATGTCCGAGATCCATAAGATGGTGGAGCGCACGGGCATCACGACCAAGCACGAGGAGGGCGACTTCCACAATAACGGACAGAGGGCCAACTGTGAGTACTGTACCAGAATACTCTAATACTCTAGTACTGTAGGGCCAGCTGTGAGTACTGTACCAGAATACTCTAATACTCTAGTACTGTAGGGCCAGCTGTGAGTACTGTACCAGAATACTCTAATACTCTAGTACTGTAGGGCCAGCTGTGATTTCTGTACCAGAATACTCTAATACTCTAGTACTGTAGGGCCAGCTGTGAGTACTGTACCAGAATACTCTAATACTCTAGTACTGTAGGGCCAGCTGTGAGTACTGTACCAGAATACTCTAATACTCTAGTACTGTAGGGCCAGCTGTGAGTACTGTACCAGAATACTCTAATACTCTAGTACTGTAGGACCAGCTGTGAGTACTGTACCAGAATACTCTAATACTCTAGTACTGTAGGACCAGCTGTGAGTACTGCACCAGAATACTCTAATACTCTAGTACTGTAGGACCAGCTGTGAGTAGTGTACCAGAATACTCTAATACTCTAGTACTGTAGGGCCAGCTGTGAGTACTGTACCAGAATACTCTAATACTCTAGTACTGTAGGGCCAGCTGTGAGTAGTGTACCAGAATACTCTAATACTCTAGTACTGTAGGGCCAGCTGTGAGTACTGTACCAGAATACTCTAATACTCTAGTACTGTAGGGCCAGCTGTGAGTAGTGTACCAGAATACTCTAATACTCTAGTACTGTAGGGCCAGCTGTTAGTACTGTACCAGAATACTCTAATACTCTAGTACTGTAGGGCCAGCTGTGAGTACTGTACCAGAATACTCTAATACTCTAGTACTGTAGGGCCAGCTGTGAGTACTGTACCAGAATACTCTAATACTCTAGTACTGTAGGACCAGCTGTGAGTACTGTACCAGAATACTCTAATACTCTAGTACTGTAGGACCAGCTGTGAGTACTGCACCAGAATACTCTAATACTCTAGTACTGTAGGACCAGCTGTGAGTAGTGTACCAGAATACTCTAATACTCTAGTACTGTAGGGCCAGCTGTGAGTACTGTACCAGAATACTCTAATACTCTAGTACTGTAGGGCCAGCTGTGAGTAGTGTACCAGAATACTCTAATACTCTAGTACTGTAGGGCCAGTTGTGAGTAATGTACCAGAATACTCTAATACTCTAGTACTGTAGGGCCAGCTGTGAGTAGTGTACCAGAATACTCTAATACTCTAGTACTGTAGAGCCAGCTGTGAGTACTGTACCAGAATACTCTAATACTCTAGTACTGTAGGGCCAGCTGTGAGTACTGTACCAGAATACTCTAATACTCTAGTACTGTAGGACCAGCTGTAAGTACTGCACCAGAATACTCTAATACTCTAGTACTGTAGGGCCAGCTGTAAGTACTGTACCAGAATACTCTAATACTCTAGTACTGTAGGGCCAGTTGTGAGTACTGTACCAGAATACTCTAATACTCTAGTACTGTAGGGCCAGCTGTAAGTACTGTACCAGAATACTCTAATACTCTAGTACTGTAGGGCCAGCTGTGAGTACTGTACCAGAATACTCTAGTACTGTGAGTACTGCACCAGTCTACTCTAGTACTGTGAGTACTGCACCAGAATACTCTAATACTCTAGTACTGTAGGGCCAGCTGTGAGTACTGCACCAGTCTACTCTAATACTCTAGTACTGTAGGGCCAACTGTGAGTACTGCACCAGAATACTCTAATACTGTGAGTACTGCACCAGTCTACTCTAGTACTGTGAGTACTGCACCAGAATACTCTAGTACTGTAGGACCAGCTGTGAGTACTGCACCAGAATACTCTAGTACTGTAGGGCCAGCTGTGAGTACTGCACCAGAATACTCTAATACTGTGAGTACTGCACCAGTCTACTCTAGTACTGTGAGTACTGCACCAGAATACTCTAATACTCTAGTACTGTGAGTGCTGCACATCAGTCTACTCTAGTACTGTGAGTACTGCACCAGAATACTCTAGTACTGTAGGGCCAGCTGTGAGTACTGTACCAGAATACTCTAGTACTGTGAGTACTGCACCAGTCTACTCTAGTACTGTGAGTACTGCACCAGTCTACTCTAGTACTGTGAGTACTGCAGCAGTCTACTCTAGTACTGTGAGTACTGCAGCAGTCTACTCTAGTACTGTGAGTACTGCAGCAGTCTACTCTAGTACTGCGAGTACTGCAGCAGTCTACTCTAGTACTGTGAGTACTGCACCAGTCTACTCTAGTACTGTGAGTACTGCAGCAGTCTACTCTAGTACTGTGACTACTACATCAGTCTACTCTAGTACTGTGAGTACTGCAGCAGTCTACTCTAGTACTGTGAGTACTGCACCAGTCTACTCTAGTACTGTGAGTACTGCACCAGTCTACTCTAGTACTGTGAGTACTGCAGCAGTCTACTCTAGTACTGTGAGTACTGCACCAGTCTACTCTAGTACTGTGAGTACTGCAGCAGTCTACTCTAGTACTGTGAGTACTGCAGCAGTCTACTCTAGTACTGTGAGTACTGCACCAGTCTACTCTAGTACTGTGAGTACTGCACCAGTCTACTCTAGTACTGTGAGTACTGCAGCAGTCTACTCTAGTACTGTGAGTACTGCACCAGTCTACTCTAGTACTGTGAGTACTGCAGCAGTCTACTCTAGTACTGTGAGTACTGCACCAGTCTACTCTAGTACTGTGACTACTACATCAGTCTACTCTAGTACTGCGAGTACTGCACCAGTCTACTCTAGTACTGTGAGTACTGCACCAGTCTACTCTAGTACTGTGAGTACTGCAGCAGTACTGTGAGTACTGCAGCAGTCTACTCTAGTCCTGTGAGTACTGTACCAGTCTACTCTAGTACTGTGAGTACTGCAGCAGTCTACTCTAGTACTGTGAGTACTGCACCAGTCTACTCTAGTACTGTGAGTACTGCAGCAGTCTACTCTAGTACTGTGAGTACTGCACCAGTCTACTCTAACACTGCTAAACCATATGTTACTATAAATGTGTGTCTCAAGCCCATATCACTGTAAAGGCTCATGTCACCAAGACAGAACAGTTTTTCTGACGTAAAATGTCCCTAAAAGTGAACAAAATGAATATAACATTACGTTAAAGTGAGGGTTTTATGCTAATTTGACTTTTTGGAGGATTTTACTATGTTATAATGTTGTAACGTTTGTTGTTGAAAAAAAAAAAAAAATAGATGTTGAAGAAAAAAATAATGAATCCATTTGCAAAGCCTGATGAGTTTTTGGAATACAGACAGAAGTTTATTGCTGTTACGGCAGATCTGGACAAGGCCTCGGTCTGGCCTGGCCTCAGCCCAACTGCCTCTCCTCCAGCAGCGTGTCCCTCCAAAGCCAGAGTATCTCCCCCCAGAGCCTCTGAGCTCTGAGTATTTATACAGAACATATCAAAGCAGAGGGACTTTTGTTCACAGAGTAGTTCTAACCTAATCAATCAGCTTAACTTACATTTGAGGACAGCAAAGACAACAAAGGGCTTCGTGACTGGGGTGTGTTTGCTGAGCCTTTACACATGTTAATGATGCTCTGGTCTATTTATTTTATTTATTTCTTCATTGGTTTAGGTCTCGGGTAGAAATCACATTAATTTACACAAAGACAGATTGAGAGAAATCTTTCCACAATGTAAATTACCATCACACGTTGAAGAGGTTTTAGATGTCATCCGTACATGTCCAAACCCTCCTTATGGTTTGGAGTACGATCCTTTCCAAGACTCAAACCTACAAACCTGCTTCAGCCACGCTCCTACACAGCAGTTTTCCATTCGTACACAAAAGCACGATAGAAAATGACACTACAATCTCACAAACCTGATCCGCAGTATTTTCATTAGCTGGATTCATGCTGATTGTGTGGAATTTATGTTCATAACAATGTGTAGAGTCCGCTGATTTCATTGATAAAAATAACCACATCCAGCGCCCTGTGGAGTAAAGCTTCTGCAAAACGTGCACTAAAGCCTCTGTCAGGTGGTAACCAAACACACACCTGATCATAAGCTCCCGCGGAAGCACACGGCCGATGTCTATATCTGCATTTTTCTGGTCTCACCATCCAGGCCTGGTGTAAATGTCGTGTTTTGTCCACAGGTGAAAGCCACATTCTGAATTTCAAGGCCAACCACACCACGAGCTACACCATCTGGCTGAGCTGGGAGCAGTACCGGCCTCACAACAGCTCGGAGCACGTCAGCTTCGTCGTCTACTACAAAGAAGCGTACGGCCTCACTACGTGCACATTTTTCGCATTTTTTGTTTTGTTTTGTTTTGTAGCTTATCACTGAAAGCATCAAAACTATGAATGGCACTTAAGGAATGTTGTAAACAAAATACATAAACTGAAAATAACTTTAAATAGCCGCCCTTTACTTTGATTATTGCTTCATGCTTCATTGTTATCATGAACCCCATTAAGAGAAGGCAGAGGGATTGCAGCGCTGTCAACAAACCAAAGAGTGGATATTTTGAATTGAATCTAAAATTAATTTTAAAATATATATATTTATTTGCGTTATTTCCCTTTTTTCTTTACTACAGGGTTTCATACATCTTGAATCATATATTTGCCGTATCTAAAATGAAGAAAGTTCAGTGTTTCCTGTAGATTCTGTGGCACATTTCATCTAATTCAATTTGCGGAGTATAAATTTCACATGGAGTGTTATTTATGATAATACAGTGAGCAGCAAAGTCTAATGTTATGCCAGTGTTAGTTAGTTCGTTAGTTTAGTCTTTATTTGAAGGGACAATGCACAGAGACATTAAGTACAAAGACAGAGATGTTCTGCACCAAATTATAGCTAAAAAGCTCATTTCCATCTGCGGTTACATGGATAAAATTTACAACAGTCGACATCAATAAAAGCAGTCAGAGTTTCATTCGCTGATTCACACTTACACTGTTACAGAAGCCAGAGGGACTCACAACAAATGCAAACGCCACAACACAAATACAAATGCCACAATGCAACAAAAAGCCACAACACAACAAAAAAAGCCACAACGTAAGTGCTCGAGGGACTCCGACAGACCAAGGACCAAACGAGGGGATCAAGCGGGAAATTATTTACGACAGTCAGACAGTGACTTCAGGCCTGGCCACAAAACAATAAATTACTTTTACTTACATTTCCAACTTCGTTCACTTCACTTTTTACATTCTTCTTCTTCAACTTTTCCCATTTACTTCCCGCTTGATCCTCCTCGCTTGGTCCATCGGAAAATCGAGTCCCGTTGGGGCTTTTTTTGGTGTGTTGTGGCTTTTTTTTTTATTGTTGCGCTGTGGCGTTTGCATTTATGTTGTGCCGTTTGTATTTGTTGCGAGCCCCTCCGGGTCGGAAAATAGAGTCCCGCGGTCACTTCCGTTGTGACTTTTTTTTGCCGTGTTGTGGCTTTTTGTTGTGTTGTGGCGTTTGCATTTGTTCCCCCAGTTTTCCATTGAGCCCAGGTTATTTTTAGACTATGGGGGACAATTTTAGACTATGGGAGGTCATCATAGTGTTGTCCTTTATTAATGGGGAACACTGAAGTAGTAAATATAAATAAAAAAAGAGAAATGAAAAGGTGCGTCCAAACATTTGACACTGACATTGCCCATCCCTCCGTCCTCTCACGTGACTCTGTGTTTTCTTCAGTCCTTTCCAGAACATCACGGAGTTCGACGGGCTGGACGGATGTGGCTCTAACAGCTGGAACATGGTGGACGTGGATCAACCGGACGACGCGAGCGTTGACCCCAAAGTGACGCTGCCGCAGCTCAAGCCCTGGACCCAGTACGCCATCTTTGTGAAGGGCATCACTCTGCAGGTGGACCGGCTCCCAGGGGCCAAGACCCGCATCGTCTACATCCGCACACGCCCCTCCAGTGAGCACACCACTAACTCATATGTTCTTTTCTACTTTTTATGTATTTTTATATATATTTTTTTATATTTATGTTCAATATTTTTGATCTATGTTACAATGTTTCCTTATCATGAACAGAGATGCAGTTGTGTTTGGTTTTATTCACAAAATCCTGCACATTTTACTTTATTCTGTTCTCTCAAGCTGAAAACACCCTGTTCCAACTTCCATTAAATGGTAATACAGGAAGTGCTCCACTGAGTTTTTAAAGTCCATACACCTTCACTAGAATCATTTTGGTCATTTCAGCCCTTTCGGCTTTTGTTTTGGCCACACTGAAACTGCTTCACTGTTTTGCACCAGCAGAGGTTAGATTTACTGTGATGATCTCATCTGCGCAATATGTAAAACACAAATATTCAAAATAAAAGCAGCAGCTGAAGGTTATTTAAGTGTAGACTAGTGAACGTTTCATCATTAATCATTGCATTTATATAGCGCCTTTCAAAACATGCAAAGTGCTTTACAGTTCATTATTCATCCACTCCACACTATTGTAGCCACAGCTGCCACTTTCTCACTAGGCAAAAGATAACGTGTCTTGCCTAAGGACACAATGACAGTTTTTGCCACTGGCCCCACTGTGGCACCTGGAATTCCCACTGGTCTCCCATCCAACTAACTAACCAGGCCTGGCTTCGCATAAACTAGTTCAATTAAGGCTAAAATTAGGTGTTAACCTTAAAACTACCACTACGTGACATGAGTACTGTGCGTATTTTGAACACTGAAGATGTAAACAGAGTAAAACAGGATTACTCAAATGTGTGAAAGAAACAAAACACAACTCCTGGTATATTTTTGAGGAGCTAACAGCATTATAACATGGCAGTGTTTTCTGCAATAGGATCTTTAAATAACAGTTCATCCTTTCTTACACCAGGCTACATGTTTTTCCCAGTGACACAATGGCAGTACGTTGATTTGGACTTCCACTCAGATTCCTATCAGGATCAGAATATTCCAAATATTTGTTTTTATTGTATTCTGTTTGCGTTCATGCCCTGTTTGAATCCTAACGTAAACACTGACCTCCTTTGTGACTGCAGTGCCGTCGATGCCTAAGAAAACCCGTGCCTACGCCAACTCCTCCACCCATCTCCTGGTGAAGTGGCTGCCCCCGGCCTTCCCCAACGGGAACCTGAGCTACTACCTGGTGCGCTGGCAGCAGCAGCCCGAGGACCGCGAGCTCTACTTACACAACTACTGCTCCAAAGGTCTGCTCCATGCTCCAGCACCACACATGCACCACAGTGGGCAGGCTAAAGTTAGGAGAGATGCAAATATCAAGTGTCTTAACCTGCAGACAGACACATACAGGTTTTTGCATGTCTTTCAGCAACATGTAATTATTACCATATAGTATTTCAGTAGCTTCACTCCATACATGCATCAATGACGTATAAGGATTTTCAACAGGCAAATTCTAAAATATAAAAAAAATATTAGTTTCTGTTCAACTTTTTAAAACATTTACAGTGTCAGGTGCATAAATCTGTGTTTAACATTTATATTAAGCATTTTTAGTGTAAAATGTCATGTGGTGCGACCGAGAATAACCTTAAAATTGCTTTATTTTCTATTAATTCTATTAATCTAAGTTCTGAGTAATATGAAGTGTATAGAAACAAACTGTTGGCATTTCTTTAGATTTTTAATGCATATTGATATTTTCTTTTGCTCCAATATGACAGTCGCCTGTTTGTGTTTAATGAACAAACTACTGCCCTGGAAAATGCATCAAATGAAGAAAAATGCCTAAAGAACCATTCACCCAAATCGACTTTGTTATTAAAACTCCAGCCATTGAATTTCTGCTGTTATTAGTCGCACCACATGATGCGCGGTCGCACCACATGACATTTTAACACTTTAAGTACAAAAAACATGCAGAATAACTCATGATTTCTGAAAAAAAAATTGGTTCCATGGAGGTCAGAGGTGCTACAGAAATGTGATGAATTATTATAAAATTTGAACCTTTTTAACTGAGGAAATTGAGGAAAGACGTGATGTCATTGACCCACATAAGATTGTACTTGATTTTTGCCATATTAAAAATGTGAAAAACAGAACTAATTCATTTTAAATGGTTTGCAGTGGTCTTATTCCTCAGTGCACTCCAAGCATCTTAATGTTTCAGTTTATAGGTTTATAGGTCAGTTTATAAGCGCTTTTCACAGATCTCAGTTTTGCTCTGATGGTAAAACTAACAACTAGCATGCCAAAGCATACTTCCTGATTATCCGACCATAAAAACCTGTCTAATTAGATGCAGACAGCACATAGTGGGCTTATGTTGACCTCAAGAGCTGCTTATACAATATATCTGTACTTGGGCAAGAAATATCTAAATACACTTGTCAGTAATTTGGTTTTTTTGCTACACAGAACTAAAAATCCCCATCCGTCTCCCGGCAAACGGCCTGACCGAACAGGAGGAGAGCACCAAACCCACCAAGTCAGACGCAGCGGAGAGCGAGAAGCGTCCGTGCTGTGGCTGCCCCAAGACCCAGGAGGAGAAGGACCGCGAGAAGGCCAACCGCTTCTTCCTCAAGAAGTTTGAGAACTTCCTCCACAATGCCATCTTCTCTCAAAGGTACAGCCCCAGTATGGCTCCACGTTAGGGCTGTCACGATAATAACGTTTCAAACTTGATTTCGAGTACTGATGCTCAAGACTGATTCCGATACCAGGATGATAATAACAAACACTCTTTATTTAGACAACAGAATGTGATTTTCAACATTAAATCATAGTATTTTATTTATATTGCCATGTGGCTGTATATTTGTGTAATCCCTTAGTCGTCATTGTACTTGTTCTGATACAGCTCAAGATTATTCTGAAGGCCGCCACACACTACAGGAGAATTTGCCCCATTTTGGCTGCGATTTCTTTTTCCCGAGTTCGGGACGGAGTGACCCGACTTTTTGTCTTTGTGTGGGATTTTGAAGCCGCTGCTCCTCGTCTGTGGAGTCACTGTCAGATCAGAACCACCAAACATCAGCAACGCGACGGTAACGCAGATAAAACAGAGCGTCAGGGGCAGAGGAGCGACGGACACGGAGACGCGAGATACAAACTCGGGATATGGCGAAAATAAAGACTTTATTACTCACCTAATGTAAAGTGGTACATTTAAAGTGCAGCATCTGATCCACATTGTAGAAATTGTCCTCCGCAGTCCACAAAACTGCGCTATTAATCCAGTTTTCCAGTGTTCTTTGAAAGTAAAAAGACAGTGTTTCCTCAGGTGTTTGTTTACACAGCGTGTGGGGAAGCTGCAGATTAACGATACTGACTCTACTTCCCGTGGACTTTATCACTAATATTTCATGCTTTTCAAACTCATGCATCTGATGTATTGCACCACATTTCACTGTTTTAACTTGTATCTAAACTATAAGTGCAGAGCTGGGATCTTTTGAAGACTCCGAATGCGAGTAGTTTTATGACGTGATCGCGCTCACAACTTTATATCCTGTGGCCCTCTGCAGTCTTTGTAATTGGAGATGTTTAGTCTCATAAGGTTCTCCTCATGTCTGTGGTGTTTGCGCATTTTGTCGCACGTTTAAAAATCATTTAAGACCGAAAAATCCTGTAGTGTGTAGTGGCCTTAAAACTTTTCATGAAAATTTCTGTCCTGTGAATGTGATGTTTTTTGTGTTGATCTGCTCAAATTAATATGTAGTTTTGGTGCTAGTTTTAGTATCGGTTCGTATCTGATTTCAACCCTAGTTTAAAATAAAATTATGGAGCTTTGGTTATCAGTAATATGATCTTTGACCCATTTGGCAGCTCCAAATATTACAGTACAATAAGAAAAATGCATCATAACTTTCTGTTGTAATCATATCCATATTGGCCCCTCCTCTTTGGATCGCTCTCCCATGTGTAAATGTCAGAGTCTATATGTTTTTAATGATTTTTTAATAAAAACACAGCTGTCTTATAGTGCCCAGGGGAGGGTGTAATCCCGGGGATGACCTGAAGGAGGGCGTGGTGAGCAGAGGAGATAAGCGGGTTTGATTTGGGTGTTTTTTTATCACCGCTCTAGTCTCTCTCAGTACATCTCAGTTTCAGAGTCAGGAGAACTGTGAGGATGTCGTCCACACTTCAGTGCTGATACTGAGCCAGGGTGTCATTGTACTCAGCAGAAACGTTACCGTAAGATTTGTGGTGAATATAGAAGCTTAAAAAAAAAACAAACACCCAGGGCAGAATTTGTAAACTCAATTTTGACCTGGTCTGATCCTGGACTTAAGAGAGACGTGTGCTCATTGGTTTGTGTATGTTCGGTCGTATTTTCTTTTCATCTGCTCATACTTTTTTGTGTTAAACATGTATCTCTATGGTGGTTCAGCAGTTACCATGGAGACGCAATGCACACACACTAGCCAACAATGTCAAAAAAGTTTTAATATTGTCTGAAAAATTCAAGAAAAAATACAAAAACCAGCACATTCAGAAGCCAGTGTTCAGTTTTGTTTTGTTTAGGAAAAAATGTGATTAACTGGATAAACTTTTTGTGTGTTTACACCACAAAATCTGCTCACCTGTTTTAGTTCCAGGTAAGTCACTTATTTATGGTTAGATTTAGTTAAAACCAAAATCAGATTCAATTCTAATTTGAGTAACAGAACGTCCGACGGAGCAGTGATTAAAGGGACATAGGGCCTCATTTCCCACTGAGCCAGAGTGTTGGAGACGTGTGGACACTTTTTTTTTTTTTTTTATTCCATCCAGTCCTTGTATTTGCAGAGGTTGCTGGTGCTAGGCTAGTGCATGTCAATGGCCATAGTCGTCCTGCCACTAAAAACAGTCTTACCCACTCCACAGAGCACCCGAGGCAAAACTATTATAACTCCAGACTGTCCATATGAACGTCTGTGTTGATAGAATAATTTTAGAAGTAAAACTAACCTTGCATCACATGAATCGTCGCATGTTGAGGGACTATTTTCTCATATATCAGTCCGCCTCTGCCGAGCTTTCTATCAGGAAGAACAACTCACTGCTGCTGCTCAGACATAAATCCTTCAAATGCAGGTTGGTTTTACTTTTAAAATTATTATTAAGTCGGGTGACCAGATTTTCAAAATTCTAAACTGGGACACACCTGATTTGGGATGTTTGGTATAAATAAAATTGTGAAAACAGCATATAACATTTTCCATTCTTGTGTCAGTCATAATCTGAGGGATTTCTGACGCTGCTTTTTTTTTTTTTTTTTGCTTTATGGTTATTCGCAAATACAGTTTTCTGTATTTTGGCTAAACAAATGACAATTTATGCTCCTCTTTACTGTTGGAGGTGATCAGATTAGTCAAAAATTGTGATAGTCCTGTTTTAGTCCTGGTTTAGAGTTGACGTTGTCCTGGTTTAATCTTAGTTTAGTCCTGATTTAGACTTGGTTTAAAAATGGGGACACATGGAACATTTCTGGTATGAAACTGGGACAAATCAGTGGTTTTGGATAAGCCTGCTGGGACAGGGGACACAGGGCTCAACACTGGGACTGTCCCGGGGTAACTAGGGACGTGTGGTCACCCTAGTCTAAAGTTACTAACATCTGGGCCTCCACCTGCTGTTTGAGTGCAGCTAAACTCTGCCCTGCTGACCATCTGAAAACCCGTCGCTGACTTCACTTTCACTGATTGGCTTCGGGTTTTACAGCAGCTCCTCTTCCGTCTGTCACACAAGAATGTTAACGTGTTAGTATGTTAGCGTGGTTGTGCGACTCGACTTTCCCACGGTCCCTGTGTGGGGCTGGAGGATCAGGTCTCCTCCACACCGCAGGACCCACTGTCTCTGAGCAACATGTCACAGTGCACAGTGTGTGGAGAGGTTTTCACTAATAGTCTTAGAGTCGCAGAGGAGGGCAGTACTTTTACCTTAGATTTACTTCTTTTGAGGAATTTGACTTTTCAAACAGCAGACTTTTACTCCCATTTGAATAATATTTTGATTGAAAAATAAGTTATGGTTATGATTTTCCCACTGTGAATAAGTCTACAAGTGACAAAAGCGTCATGTAGATAATATGAAATGATTTGAATGTTTGTGTTTCTTGCAGCGCTCCTTCTGTTTTAAGGGATTGAACGTCATTTGACATTAGCCCCTGTACTACTAATGTTGTCATGATACTAAAATTTCCAATTTGAAAGAATAAACTCGATACTCAATAGCGATACCACTATGACGATAAAAAATACTCTTTATTCAGACAGTAGAATGTCCCTTTCAGCATTATATCATAGTACTTTTTCTTATATTACCATGTGCTCTTATACTGTACTGTTCTGATACAGCACAAGCTCAATCTAACAGAGGTTCATTTCTCTACTGTGAATGTGAGTTTTGTTTTACTATAGATACATGCTGATATGAGAATCTAATTTTGACAGGAATTTTAGTATCAATTAGTATCTGATTTTCAACTTTTGACCCGACCTCATACCCAATTTACCCAAAGGTTTGATTGGTTTGGACCAGTGAATACTGTTGTGTCCTTGCGCTAAAAACTTCACCCAGCTTGACCAAGTCTGGCTGCTGTGTCAGTTTAACCCGACTGGGGCTTTAGAAATACATCACCATGTACACTGCAAAAATACCCCTCCTTAAAACTGGAAAAAATACCCTTGTTTTAAGTTAAAATGACTAGATACAAGTGAAATTATCTGCCAATGCAGTAAATGAACTTTAACATGAGTAAATTAACTTTAAGAATATATATCTAGGCCTACAAAAATCTCAAAATAAGATAAAAATCACTTATTCTAAGCAATAATCTAAGTTTTAAGTGATCTAAAATAAAGCATAAAACACTAATTCTAGGAATAAATTAAGATGAAAAATCTTAAAACTAGACTATAAAGCTTCTTAAACCTTATTGACTGTTTTTTTTCTTGATTTTAGTTGATGAATCTTAATGAAATTCTTTATTTCCTTATTTTAAGACTAATTACCACTTGGTAATATATAGACAAATTGCAGCGCTCTCCTAAAACTTTTAAATCTTTTAATCTTTTCCAAACTGAAGGTACAGAGATGATACTGGACAGTTTCAGATCGACTGATTTACATCCATAAATAATGTCTTAAACTCCATCTTAACACTTATTTTGCTTGTTTTGTGCATTCTGACTAGTTTATAGATATAAAAACTAGATAAGTAAATAATTAAAAATGAATGTTTTCTTGAAATAAGCTTAATAATGTTACGTATTTAGCAGTCATTTAGGCGTATGTCAGATGCCCTTCCGTTCAGTAGGGACTTATGCTGTGAGTGTTGCATCTTTGCTTCTTGTTTACAGCAGTTACATAAAGTGTAGGTCACTGTCACTGCTCAGACTGTCTGGCCAAGAAAACTTGCTTATTATTTTTATATTCACCCATCTTGTGTCTGGCCGTCCCCTTTCCCAGTCCAATAACGTTGTGGTGGAAAACGCGCCCAGTGCATTTGTGTGTGTGTGTGTGTGTGTGTCCACTGATCTGTCTGACCTCATCACTCCTCACTACACCACCGGGAGCAATATCCCTCCGCCTGCTCCTACGAGACACATAGACCTCTGCATTTAAGATTAAGTCTGGGGACAGTTCCTCTTGTGATCAGTACTATGGAAATACTCGAAGTTTACCCGGGGGAAACTATAAGCGGTTTTCATAACTTTCAGAGACAAGAGTGCAGTTTTGCTTTCTAATTTGCATTCTAATGTGCACTTCCTGATACTAAAATAAAATCCAATCATCCTAATCCTTCTGTGTTTTTAAAGTCCGTAAATTGTCACCAAACTTTGAGCAGCTCAGCCAGTTAATTACGAGCAGATATGTTTTAGCTTGTAGCAAACTGCTTTATTTCTCACTGTGTCAGAGATGCAGCCATGAAAACTATTTTAAAAGTGACTAGAGGCTAAGTACAAGGTTAAACTGACCAGCACAATGTCATCAGCCTGAATAAAGTTAAATTAAAAGTTAAAATAAAGTTAAACTACTGTGTGTTTCAGGCCTCCCGACCGTCGCCGCAGGGATGTCTTCGGTGTGGCCAACGGCACACTGGCCAACGTGTCTTTGGGTGCACTGGACAACAGCACCGAGGGCCTGCCCCCTGTCAGAGAGTACCTGTTCTCAGAGGACAAGAGCAGCTCAGAGTACCTGGACATCTTTCACCTGCGCCCCTTCACCCTGTACAGGATAGACGTGCACGCCTGCAACGAGGAGGTGGGCCGCTGCAGCGCCTCCGACTTTGTGTTCGCCAGGACCAAACCCGCAGGTAAGAGCACTGTTTAAATTCAGTATATTTATTTTGTTTTCAATAGTTTGACTAATTTAGATCAACTTTATAGCAATGATAATTAATCTTTTTTATTACAATTTGCTTCATAATGCTTTGAAATTTCTTATCAAGAGAAAATGCAGAACACAATTATAGGCTCACAAACTGATAATAAGACTTTTGCTACATGTGAAAAGTTAAAACTTATTCAAATAAAACAAGATGAATTCGGGCAGTATGAAGAGTTTTCTAAAATGGTGTTAGTCAGACTGAGTCAAGTATCCAAACCATGACCCTGGAGCCACATGCAGCCCTTAAATCATGTTTGTTAACCCACAGGCCTCCCTCTGAATTGGCCTAAAGAATCATAGGCAGTACTTTTTACTGCAAATTTGAGTAATTCTCCCACTGTAACCTCTGTAACATTACATTATATTATGATACATGTATGCATGTGCATGTGGAGTTAGTGCTGTGCGTTCACTGTTGTTTGTGTCGTGAAACAGAAAAGGCAGATGACATCCCCGGGCGCATCCAGGTGCAGATGGACGATAAGGCGGAGGGCAGTGTGCTGCTGCATTGGCCTGAGCCCGTCTCGCCCAACGGACTGGTGCTGGTGTACGACATCAAGTACAGACTGGGCCCCGAGGTCAGAGCAGCAACACAAACACACACATACATATGTTCAGTTACATATATACATAAATATACATGGAAGGAGCCTGGGACTTTTACATATACACAGTGTTATGCCTTACCAGAGAGGAGAGAGAGTTTTATACAAGTACACACTGGGCCCCAAGGTCAGAGACTGGGGCCCATGTGCACTCACTGTTATGACAGAGGAGACAGAGAAGAGCTGAAACTTTATATTTATTTATTTGTTTATATGAAAAAAGTAGTTTCTTTAGTTAATGATATTGCTCCATTATGTGACTAATAAAATAACATATTACCTACCAGTACATGGTGTAGTATCACAGTCATTACTGTTAAAATATGCTGTTAAATGTGAATGGGTGAGTAAAAGAGCCTGTGATGTTATATGCATTTTGGCCTCAGACTAAGATCACCGATCACGTCACAGTTTTGCTCATTTTGTGGGTTTCAAAGACAAATGCGCTCAAGTTAAGGTCACTTTATTCAAACCAGCTGGTAGGACTGGTTTGATGGAGTCGGCTTTCATGCATTTATTAAAAATCACGTTCACGTTAAGCTTTATTGCTGTGCCAGTAACCGAAAATTCAGCACACGCTAAGTCACTATAAATGAATACAGATACTGGTGAATAAAGATGAATACAGTCTGATGTACTGTCCTTCCTGTGTTGCAGCCGGAGAAGCACGAGTGTGTGTCGCAGCATCACTACCGCATCCACAGGGGGGCGCGCCTCTCCCTGCTGGGCCCGGGAAACTACTCGGTCCGGGTCCGAGCCACGTCTCTGGCCGGGAACGGGTCATGGACGGAGAGCGTGTCCTTCTATGTGCCCCCACCCAAACGTGAGCCCCCCTCATCAGCCAGTATCCGCTCTGAGTGTGATCACAAACATGTTGACGCTCGTATGTTATGAACAGGGGACGTTCAGAAGCTGTACCTGGTCATCATCCTGCCCATCATAGTGACCCTGATCATCGCAGCCATCATCACCGGTGTCTTCTACATGAGCAAGAAGAGGTACAGTTCTGATAGTCATACAGTTTGATGGTTGTGTTATGTAGGTCGGAGCGCTAGACAAAGCTAAGATATGGTGGAAGGTGTTTGAGATTCTTTTGAAGAACTGTGCAGGATTATTCATAGATGTGGATAGATTTGTTAAAAAGAATTTAGTTCAAAGCTGCAAAGAAGTATATGGATTTTTATAAAGGAGACCTAGCAACTTTTCAGAGCTTTTAACCGTCTTATAGTGGTTTTCTCTTCTCATGAGTGGTTTATTCATGTTTCAGTAATCTTTATACTCATTCGAGATGCCTTCGCTCCAATCTAGCACCACTTTTCCCACCACTGATACGCCCACTGCGACATATACTGTTCAGACTGCAGCCTGAAGTGACCCATATCAGATTTTTTCACCCCTATGCGACCTGTATCTGATCGTTTAATGACAGTTTGAACGCACAGATCAAACTTTTTCAAATGCGACCCAGCCCACTTGGATATGTGCTCCTAAAACCGAAACATATCCGATCTTTTGCCACGCGACTTCAGTCTGAACGGCCAGGACACATTCATCTGACCTACACGTCATCAACAAGCGAGAGTTTTGGCTATTGTGCTGTAACAAGCACCTGTTGTGAGCCAATACAGCCCAACGCCGACGCGTTTGCTACTGAAATAGGCCCAAGACGTGTTTCCTCCTGTGGTACAACAGCAACTTTAAAATTGTCAGGAGCTCAGTGCAGCGTCCATGTTTAGGCGACTTCCGTAAACACTGAGCTCGCAGCTGGGACGTCGTCGTGTCTCCAATGCTCATGCTGGACACATTTGGGGCGTTTAAAGTTCACACTGGAGATCACAGACAAGACGCAATTAATTGGAAATGTGAACGACCTCTCAAAAAAATCTGATTTCACAAAAACATCTGAATTGAGCATTAACTTTATTTTCTTAATCTGTCTTGACCAGAACTCCCACAAGTTTTGGAACAAATAAAATAATATATATTTTTAAACCCTATCATATTCATCTATCACTTTACAGTTGTTGTGTATTAAAAGCCTAAATGTAATTAGGTTATACAAGTGTATCTTTATCACGACATGTGTCCCGTGCCTTTCCAGACCCTTCCTAACCCACAGTGCTTCTCCCCACAGGAACAACGATCGTCTTGGCAATGGGGTCCTGTACACCTCTGTGAACCCGGAGTACTTCAGTGCAGCCGAGAGTAAGAGCGAACGCCTCCTCCTGAAAGTGGAACTAAACGGCAACAATCTATTTTTGCTACTAAACTGTGTACACGGTGTCCGAGTAGTATTTTCTGCTGTTGCTACTGTAATGTTTTGCCCATTTTAGCGCAGCATTGTTCAAAAACAGTCAAATCTTAAGTGTGTGCTGCCTTCACTGGCCTTTGCAGTGGCCTTTAAGCACTAGACGACATCACACAAGTGTTTAGTCCCACTTTTACCCCTCTGTACTGACTCGAGCTTGTGTGCGTGGCAGTGTACGTGCCGGATGAGTGGGAGGTGGCACGGGAGAAGATCAGCATGCACCGCGAGCTGGGCCAGGGCTCCTTCGGCATGGTGTACGAGGGCACGGCCAAGGGGGTGGTCAAGGACGAGCCGGAGACCAGGGTGGCCATCAAGACGGTCAACGAGACGGCCAGCATGAGGGAGAGGATCGAGTTTTTGAACGAAGCTTCGGTCATGAAGGAGTTCAACTGTCACCACGTGGTAAGAGTCGTCTCTTCTTCAGGATATTTTAGGCAAGGCAGGGCTAGTTTATTTGTACAGCACACAACATACATACACAAAGTAACTCAAAGTGCTTTAAAAACATGCACTGTAAAGCATCTTTGAGCACATGTGTCTGTAGCCCTATAGCTGTTCTTATAAGGTGACCTTGGGTGTCCAGAAAGGCGCGAAATAACTTCTTCTTCTTCTTCTTCTTCTTCTTCTTCTTCTTCTACTTCTACTTCTACTTCTACTTCTTCTACTTCTTCTTCTTCTTCTTCTTCTTCTTCTTCTTCTACTTCTACTTCTACTTCTACTTCTTCTACTTCTTCTACTTCTACTTCTCCTTCTCCTTCTTCTACTTCTACTTCTACTTTTACTTTTACTTCTTCTTCTACTTCTTCTACTTCTCCTTCTACTTTAACTTCTTCTCCTTTTTCTTCTACTTCTACTTCTTCTCCTTCTACTTCTCCTTCTTCTACTTTTACTTCTTCTTCTCCTTCTCCTTCTTCTACTTCTACTTTTACTTCTTCTTATTCTTCTCCTTCTTATTCTTCTCTTTCTTCTCCTCCTCCTCCTTCTCCTACTTCTTATTCTCCTTCTTTTTATTCTCCTTCTTATTCTTCTTATTCTTCTCCTTCTTATTCTTCTCCTTCTCCGCCTCCTTCTTCACCTTCACCTTCTTCACCTTCCTCTCCTTCCTCTCCTTCCATCTTTTCTATAGTGCTTTTCATGATACTCAAAGACGCTTTACATGAAGGGACAAAGTCAAAAGTCAAATCCATTCAAATCACAATACAAACAAATCAAAACATAAATAATCATCATAAAATGTATAACTAGAGATGGGACATTAAATTAGAGAGAATTAGAGAGAAGAGACTTTTACTGTTTTTATGTGGCGTGAATGTGATGCCATCCAAATGGAGAAACATGGATTTTTTTGTTATGGTTGTATGTTTCCAAAAGTTGTATTGATATTTATAATTTCAGCCGTTGCTCTTCGGAGTTTAGTCTAGAACATGATATACGAGTCCATCTAAAAAAATAAAATATCATGAAAAAGCTCAATATTTTTTGTCACTCATTTCAGAAAGTCAAACCCATATAATGTATAAATTCATGACCCATAGAGTGAAGCTTTCAAGCCTTTATTTCTTGACATTTTGATGATTATGGCTTATAGATCATTTTAGAATAGGGTGAAAAAGCTGAATATTTGGAAGTCATGGTGTCCAAACTCTTGTCAGTGGGTTATACAATCATGGGAAAGACAGTTACTGACACCTTCCAGAAGGAAAAAGCCACAAAAGGTCATTGCTAAAGAAGCTGCTGGTTCACACAGTGTTTTATCCAAGCATAACAGAACGCAGTGTGGTAGGAAAAGGCGCACGGGCAAAAGGGATGACGCAGCCTTGAGAGGATTGTCGAGCGAAACCGCGTGTTGTGACTGATCTGCTCTGTGATTGGTCAGGTGCGGCTGCTGGGCGTGGTCTCGCAGGGACAGCCCACTCTGGTCATCATGGAGCTGATGACCCGGGGAGACCTGAAGAGCCACCTGCGCTCGCTACGAAAACCCGTGAGTTAACAGCTTCCTTTTACCTTTTGTTTGGCAGAGATGCGCAATTTTAGGTATGAAATGATCTAAATGATTCCGGTGAAGCCGTATGAAGCACTTCCTGTATTATCACATGAAAACTCCAGGTAATGCTTTTGATGAAGACACATTATAGATCCGAAAATACCAGGAAGAAAAATGGCAAAAATCTAAAAACAATTTGTATGAACCTCTGAGACCAAAAACACAGGGGTCTTTTTTATGTCTCAAATGTGAGTCAGGACACACTGAGTTCATTGTATTCCTCTGCAGATAATGAACCATGTTGTAGCCAAGGCCACTGTAACAGGATGTGAGTGTCCAGAGACCAGACTGAGACCAGGCCAAGGCCACATGTAGCTATGGGAAAGAAAAAAACAATACAACCAAGGCCAGGACAAGGTGTTCACAACGTGTTTTTAGTCTTCATTCAGATCACTTTGACAACATTTGGCGCTAGAGATTCTTTTTTTCCCCATAGCACTATAAATTCCTTTAATACACTTCTTTTTTTTTTAATCTCATGTGTAAATGTAAGAACGCTACCTTCCATGTAAGCTGTCTTCCATATAATTGGTGGATTTTTACAGTATTATTGAACATAAAAGGGTTGGTTTATTCTAGTTTTAAGTTGTCTTGTTTAGTTCTGTTTTAGACTTGGTTCAGCTCTATTCTTATCCCGGTTTTGTTTTGCTCTGGCTCAGATTTATCCGTAGATAAAGGCTCTGTACGTGATTTTTTGCTTTATTTGAGCAAAATGGTCTTGTCCCAATAGAGATATAAAGTGTTTTATAGCATGATTATCAGATTGCGTGATTATAAAGTGTTAGAAAGCATTGGTTTACTAGTTGTTGTTAGCATTACCATGACAGGAAACTCGCCTCTGGTCTCTGAGAGTTGTGAAAAAAGCTTATAAACTCATTACAGTGAATAATTAGAATGCTCGAAATGCTTAAGGTAAGTGATAAGTAACTTTGGACCACCCCAAATCCAGTTCTGTTCTTCACGTTTTTAACACAGAAGTAAAAATCACGTACAGCACCTTTAAGTTTTCAGTTGTTGTGATGTTAAGTCTGTTGTTTCCTCTTTGAAGCCTTATTTCTTATATTCATACACAGAAAATCCAAATCCTGACCTCTACCCCCTCCTCTCTTGTCAGAACTCCACCACGCAGGTGCTCCCTCCCCTAAAGAAGATGATCCAGATGGCGGGGGAGATCGCAGATGGCATGGCTTACCTGAACGCCAACAAGTTTGTGCACCGTGACCTGGCAGCACGTAACTGCATGGTGGCAGAGGACTTCACGGTCAAGATAGGAGGTAGGACTGCTGAAAGGACACAAATATGACAGCCAAATAGCACGACTAGGCAGGGTGTTAGGCTGTGGCTACCTGTGAAAGAGGTTAAAGAAGACACTTCACATAATTCATTAGTCTTGCTTTACAATATCATTCATTAATCAGTTATTCATCATCTAGCCACAGCTGCCCTGGAGCAGACAGACGTTCATAATAGGAAATGTGGGTGAAATGTCTTGCTTATAGGGGAGCTCCAGCACGTTTGAAGCTAAAGTCCATTGCAAAATGGCACAGATCATTGTTGCCTCGGTGGAGATCTCGCTGTGGTAGTGAGTCTGTCAAGGTACTAGTGTAGTGATGGGGGCAAGTTCTTAACTTCCACGTAAAAAACGTCAATTTGCTTCACACTGAAGAAGCTTAACACCACTTTAACCCATCTTACAACAGCCACGAGTCTAACAAACAAAACGCTCTGCCTGGTTCACTCATTAGTGTCTAGAAACGTTATAAAACACCTTTATAAGTCGCCTTACATTTACCTATGTTGATTTTCCACTGCACATGTGAAAGCCCAAAAGACTCGATCGCCGACTCCAGCGGCGGCGAGAGGCTAAGCCGCGAGAGGCAACAACTGAGAATCGACTACTGACTGTGAAGAAAAAGAGAAAGTAAAAGTTGTTGAAAGAAAATGGTTCATGAATGTATTTTTTCGGGTTTTTCAAAAAAATATAATTCACTTGTAAATAAATGGGATTAGAAACAACATCAGCAATCGAGTCTTTTGGGCTTTCTTATGTGCAGTGGGAAATCAACAGAGGTCAAGCTAAGGCTGCTTATAAAGTTGTTTTCTAACGTTTCCAGACACTAACCAGGCAGAGCGTTTTGTTTGTTAGACTCGTGGCTGTTGTAAGGTGGGTTAAAGTGGTGTTAAGCTTCTTCAGTGTGAAGCAAATTGGCGTTTTATGTGGAAGTTAAGAACTTGCCCCCATCACTACACTAGTTTGTTGCCCTGACAGACTCACTGCCACAGCGAGATCTCCACCGTGGAAACACTGATCTGTGCTGTTTTTTTGGCTTCTGACAGTTTTCGACCACCTCTAGCAACAGGCTTCAAACATGCCGGAGTTCCCCTTTAAGGACACAATATTTAATTTTTGCTGTGGTATTTCCAGTGGTCTTACTTCCAAGTACTTACCAAACCCAGACACAAATGCCGTGCGGGTAAAGTGTCTTGCCAAAAGACATGACAACAAGCGCTGGCCAGAGCTCTGGAATCTACCGCTGAGCCACAACCACGTCAGCTTTTATCAAACAGCATTCGTTGATTTACTGTCCCTCTTTACAACCGCTCTGTTTTTGTTGTCCCACAGATTTTGGCATGACGAGAGACATCTACGAGACAGACTACTACAGAAAGGGTGGGAAAGGTCTGCTGCCCGTGCGCTGGATGTCCCCCGAGTCTCTGAAGGACGGAGTCTTCACCACCATGTCCGACGTGTGGTAGGTTCTCGTTATGGTACTGCTGCTACGTCCAGTAATGACTATCTGCAACGGTTAAAATACTATTAGAACAGTGGTTCTTAACCTTGTTGGAGGTACTGAACCCCTCTAGTTTCATATGCACTTTCACCGAACCCTTCTTAATTGGAAAAATAAAATATGCTTTTTTCAAATTCAAATATAGGTATATCTATTTTATTGGTGCACACATGTGAATTGCACATATTGGTCCGACCACTTTCTTTTTTTGCTCGACATAGTTAGTATGAAGGGAAAATATTAAGAAAGAAATTACACAACACCATCACGACAATCACAAGATTATTGTGCGCACAAAATTTCCTGCAGCCAATAATGGCCAAACATCATGAATCATCAAGAATCATGAGTTGGATGTGTGTCTGACCCCTGCCGAACCCCTGAGATTGACTCACCGAACCCCTGGGGTTCGATCGAACCCAGGTTAAGAACCACTGTATTAGAAGCAACCATCTTTTAGCAAAACCACAATGCAAGTCGACTTTTTCCCTCATGTGTGTTTGAGCCTCACAACAGATATTTTGTATAAGCAGGTCATAATAAGTCTGCTGTTCACTGTCTCCTCCTAATTATAACGCACTTTATTGTCCGAAAATCAGGAAAAGTGATCCGTATGCTCTGAGAGATGTAAAAAGTGCTTATAAACTCATTGTGGTGAATAATTAGGATGTTCAGAATGCATAAAGTAAAGGCCGCTACATACTGCAGGATTTTTCGGTCTTAAATTATTTTTAAACAATACGCACACCGCAGACACGAGGAGAATCTTATGAGACTAAAAATCTCTGATCGCAAAGACTGCAGGAATATGACTGAGGACCACAGGATATAAAGTTGTGAGCGCGATCGCATCAGCTGTTTCCTGTCTACAGTGTTCAAAAGATCAGAGCTCTGCACTTCAAGTTTAGATACAAGTTAAAACTGTTATTATTTGTGAAATGTAGTGCAATACTTCAGATGCATGATTTTTAAAAGCATAAAAGAAGCAATGAAGTGCAGGAAGTAGAGTCTTGATCGCTAATCTGCAGCTTCACCGCACTCTGTGTGGGTGTAAACAAACACACGTGAGGAAACACTGTCTTTTTTACTTTTAAAGAACACCACAAACTGGATTAATAGCGCGGTTTTGTGGACTGGATGTCATTATTTGTGGAGGACAATTTCTATTGGTAATGTGGGAGAAGCGCAGCGGCTTCAAAATCGCACGTGATGACAAAAAGTCAGGTCACACCTCCCTGAACTGAAGAAATCGCAGCCAAAATCCTGCAAATTCTCCTGTAGTGTGTGACTTAAGTGAGGAATACGTTTGGACCACTACAAACTGTTTAAAATGAACTAGTTCTGTTTTTTACGTTTTTAATGCGGTAAAAATCAAGCAGTCTACAGCGCCTCTAATGCAGCTATATTTCTCTCTCACACTAACACTAAAATTTGACATGATTTTTTGCTTTAACAAAGTAAATGCAAAGAGAAATTGGGTTGTAACTTAATCATTTAAACAAGCTCTGCGGTATGATTTAGCTGACGTTTGCTGTGTCTGCTCACAGGTCCTTTGGCGTGGTGTTATGGGAGATTGCCACGTTAGCGGAGCAGCCGTACCAGGGCATGTCCAACGAGCAGGTCCTGCGCTTCGTCATGGAGGGCGGCCTGCTGGACAAGCCCGACAACTGCCCCGACATGCTGTAAGTACACCTCCTCCCACCTGCGTAGTGCGTACACCCCAAACGCTCCAAAGTAAGGACAGTGCGAGAAAAAAATAACACATTTGGCCTGTGTTTTATGGTGGAAATAAACTATGTTACTATAAACAGATAATAAAATACAGTAAGGATTGGTTTGCAGGGTTTTCAAAGAGCTTAAAGTCGTTCATTTATTTACTCTGGGGCTGCGTTTCTGTCGCCCCGAACATTACTGACAGTCAAAGTAACAGGCAAGATGTGCAAAGTGTCCTGCCCAAAGACATAAAAAAGGTAGTTGCAGAAAAGGGCGGAATAATACTCCACCACCACCTCCTATAGTACTGTTGCTGCACAATGTTGTGTTTATAATAAAAGTAAAATAAATTGAACTTTTGTACTTCAGACACAATCACTGAACTGTATTTTCTTGCAACATCTGGTCCTGTACTTGCTTAGGTTCAATAGTTCAAAGCAAATCGTTTATTTTCTTAAAGGACCTGTACCCGATGGTGAAGGATGAGTAAAAAACATGTTTGCGTGTGAACTGCAGCTCTGGCCCTTCTGCTGCTGTGATATTGCACCATGACACAGAAACAACTGTCCGGGATCGTGTCGTGGAGCTGTTTCCACACACTTACCATCAATCTCTAACCTCTTAGTGCTGCATTCTCACTCTTGAAAATGCGACGGAGAATCAAATGTCTGAGATGGTGTCAGGCAGTTGTTTCCCATGATTCTTGGCAATGACTGGACCTGCCTGGGTCATAGTGAACCTTTCAGTACATTGCAAAAATGTCTGACCACAATTTAAAGGGACAGGTTGGAATTTTGGACGTAGGGCCTCATTTCCTGGTGAGCCAGAGTGTTGGAGACATGTGGAGACACTTTTTTTTTTTTTTAATATTCCATCCAGGTCTTGTATTTGCAGAGGTTGCTGGTGCTAGGCTAGTGCATGTCAATGGCCATAGTTGGTCTGACACTAAAAGCAGTCTTACCCACTCCACAGAGCACCAGACTGTTGAAATAAATGTTTGTGTTGATAGAATAAAGTCTGAAATAAAACTAATCTTGCATCACATGAATCGTCGCATGTTCAGGGACTATTTTCTCAAATATCAGTCCGCCGCTGCCGAGCTTTTTGTCAGGAAGTACAACTCGCTGCTGCTGCTCAGACATAAATCCTTCAAATGCAACGGTTTGTTTTACTCCTAAAATTATTCTATCAACACAGACATTCACATGGACAGTCTGACATAATAATAGTTTTGCCTCGGGTGCTCTGTGGAGTGGGTCAGACTGTTTTTAGTGGCAGGACAACTATGGCCATTGACATGCACTAGCCTAGCACCAGCAACCTCTGCAAATACAAAGACTAGATGGAATATTTTTTACAAAGTGTCTCCAAACGTCTCCAACACTCATGAGGAAATGAGGCCCTATGTCCAAAATTCTGTCCCTTTAAGATATAAACACTTAAATCTATCAGAAAATGACAAATCCATGCAGCAAGATAATTTTACATGACAAGTTATCGTAAAATGAACTACCTCTAGACTAGATTTAAGCAGTCTCGGAACTAGTAAGTCGATAATAAATCTGAAAACAAGATGAATAACCTGGCATAAGTTTTCAAATCTTGGCCAGATCAGAGAAATTTGCAGTGTAGCTGTTGGTTATTACCATTTTATTATTATTATTAATATAATGCATTTCAAAATACATAGGTTACATTTTTAAGTGATTTTTTTCTCAATTATCTGCATTTACAATACTTTAACGCAAACTGTGCATGTCCCCCTGATTGAGGATCCCTCCCCGGGCCTCCTATGTCGGGCCCCCTGCAGACGCATTGTTACCCAGCACCTCTTACGCAACTCTGACCGCGCTAGTACTCGGGCCCCGGTCTATTCTGGTGCGAGTTTGCGCTATCATGTGATGTGAGCTGAGGCCGAGCCAAGACCAGGGCCCACATTCACGTCATGCTTTTAAAAGGGGCTCTGACGTCGGCGCGGGCCCCTGCTGTCGGCCCCAGTGAGTGTCCCCTCTGACGGCCCATAGAAGGGAGGCCCTGGCTGGAGTGGGACAGGCCCGGATGCTGCTCATTCCAGCTGCCTACAAGGGCAAGAGGGGGGCAGCACGGCCAGCCAAGCAAGTGCACACGCTGCAGGAATGTGTCTTCAATTGTGATTTATGAAGCAAACAGACTGGCAGAGGCGTTTATGGTCGTGTGATGTTGTTTCTTTACCTATGGCATACTCGGGCTGCTTTTCGTTTATTTAATGCTTATTTTAGCACTTGTTTCAGTAGTTCGGTCGCAGTTCAGTCGTAGTTCACGTTCACTTTCTAGAATTTGAGGGCGTCATAGTTTGAAAAGGAGGGCAGGGGTCTATTAGTGGTTTCCAGACACCAGAATGAGCTAATGTAACTCTCCCAAATGGGGCAAGATCCAGTTTTTCCTATTAACAGTATTTTGCAATGACATGAAATTCACCATGAATGACTAGACCCATAAACTCACAGCAGAAATGTCTTAGCCTGATTCATCAGCCCGTTTCACTTTGTGGAAACAGTCTGACCTCGCAGTATTAGGGTTCGTTGGCTCGACAGTAGGCGGGTACTTTTTTATTTAACCAATCGCTGCTATTTGGTGGTGACGTATGTAATGCACAGGAACGCTCAGTGGTGTCCAAGTACTGTATTTTTTGGACTATAAGTCACACCAGCCAAAAAATGGACAATGAAGAAGAAAAAAACATGTATAAGCCGCACCGGACTATAAGTTGCACTTTTTGGGGGAAATTTATTTTGTAAAATCAGAGACCAAGAACCGACATTTCATTTTTAAAGGCAAGTTATAGAAGTTATAGTAATAAATACAACCGAATAGAGAAGAATCCATGTAGCTTTCGTTCATTTGTTTTTCAATATAGAACCAAAAATAAGAAAACGAAAAAACATCTCTTTTCTTTATTATTTGTCTCTAAAACCAAAATGAAAAAAAAAGACGGATAACGATTTGTTTTTTCATTTTTGATTCATATATACAGTATATGATTCATATATTTGGTCTATGGGCTGTCAGTGTGAAAAATGTAATATATAAGTCGCACCTGAGTATAAGGTCCACCTAAACCCTGAAAAAAAAAGTGACTTATAGGCCAAATAAATAGGGTAATTACGACAGAACAGCAAATCCCACAGGAAGAAGGGCAATAACTTCTTTCCTCTTGATAAAATTCACCAAACATTCTCTTTGTTCCGGCTTTAAATCCTCCATGTCGGGAATCTTTGCCGACACAAAATGTTCGGCTTCGTCTACAACCATCTCGACGCTTTGTTTACTGTTGTGCTGCGCCACAAAAGGACCCAGAGGCGCTGGAATTTGACGTCACGGCTTCACAGCTCTTCTCTGATTGGCCGCAGCATCGACCACAACTTGCGGGGTCCTTGCAAACGGCCGAGTGTTTTCTGCTTCCTGACGAGTCGCTGGAGAGAAATGAACTAGAGGCACTAGGTGACGCCAGCCTGGCTAGAAATCTGCATTTTTAACAACATGAATTTTAGCTGCTCCCGTCTGTATTAAATATTATTATAGAATTATTACTGATAAAATGTTGTGTCGTCCCAGTGATAAAACTCTACAGGAGATATATTTTTGAAAGAACTATCTAAAACCTACTGTATGATTCACAGATGTTGAACCTTTATCAAGCTTAAAATACTATCGCATCTCTGAGTATGAATAATGGCACCGCTTTGTGAAATGCTGTGAAAAAAACAGATCCACTTTAGCTCATTTGTACTGGAAGAGAAGACACTGAACTTTGAGCCAGTTTTTGCTTTATGAAGTTAGGCCAAGGAATTACAGATACTAGCCATAAACCAGGTCAATAAATCTGCAATCTGACAGTTAAACAGCAAATTCCAACATATAATTCTAACCTGTTCTGGCTCAGTTTAAAAGAATAGTTAGTAGTCTGGTAGATAGTAAGTGCTGCTCCACACACATTTAAACTTGTTACTGAGATAATTTTGATTGCAGTTTAGATTTATGTTGCATGTGATGTAACTCATGACCTGTTCGTGTTAAGATTCTACAGTAAAAGTAGTTTGTATGTAGTGGTTTCATAGGTTTTTATTATCTTGTCGGACCAGCAGCTTGTTTATCCTTCTTCCAATCGCTTAACACTTCCCCTCGTCGCCAGCAGAGGGCACAGGGACTCTTTTAGACTTGTTCGCGGAACCGTTTTATTTTTTTGCTCGCGCATTATTTTAAGACCAACGCTGCGATGACCTTAAGTAGCCTCATCTGTCTTTGAAGGTCTGCGGAGGCGGAGAGCAGACTGTCCGTGTCAGTGCGTTTGTCCAGTCCCTCTCTGACCTCAATGAGAAGGCATCCCACTCTCTCCCACTCCGCTCTCCCTCTTTCCCCGGCTCTCTCCCGCTCTTCCCCTCTCCCCTTTCTCCTCCCTCGCCTTTCTCTTAGTCCCTCTTTCCTCTATAGTTTCCCCTCTATCCGTCCCTCTCACTCTCTCTCTCTCTCGTCTATCTCCATGGCAGGGCTCACCTAAAAGGCAGACGTGGAGCGTTGTCGAGCAGACACAAGCGTGCGTTGCCATGGCAGCCTTGTGTTATGTCCTGGATACAGTGTGTGAGGGTGTGTGAGTGTGAGTGAGTGTGTGTATGCGTGTGTCCTGTGTCCTATGTGAAAGTATTTGGATGCACTGACATCAAGCGTCACGATGTTTTGCTTTGACGTGAATGTTTTGTGTCATTGATCTGTCACCATGGAGGCAAACAGTTCATGCAGGTCAGGTCTGTGTAGAGGCTACCCCGCTCTCAGTAAGAGTATGTTTTTCTAGGTACAGTACTGTGCAAAAGTTGTAGGCAGGTGTGGGGAAAATGGTGTAAACTAGGAATGCCTTTTCATCAATCAAAACGAACAAAATGCGGTGAATGAACAAAAGAAAAATCTAAATTAAATCCATATTTGGTGTGAGCTTTGCCTTCAGAAGAGCATCAGTTCTTCTAGGTTTTACTTGCAGACAGTTTGTGAAGGAATTGGGCTGGTCGCTGTTCCAAACATGTTGAAGATCTAAGCTCAGATCTTGTGTGGATGGAGCTTCCTCACATCCTTCTGTCTCTTCATGTTAATCCCAGACTCACTCCATGATGTTGAGGTCAGGACTCTGTGGGGCCCGACCATCACCAACACAACTTCTGCTTTACGCTCAAGACAGTTCTTAATGACTTTGATTATTTCTTTTGTTCGCTCACTTTGCATTTTGCAAACTGATAAAAACAAACAATCATTATTTATATTTGTGAAAGCGTTCTTTATTTACAGCATTTTTCCACACCTGCCGAAAACTTTTGCACATTACTGTTTATCTGAGCAATAAACATTCCAGGCAAAGAAACCATACACACAGAGCACATTTAAATGACGTAAATATCAAGTTAAAACCCTGGGCAATATGATAAATTTTCCATCCTTATTTATTCATTCTTAAAAATAAATGTCTTTCAAAATGTATTTCCTGAAAAAACAATACATTTTGATTCACAAAAGCTACATCGTGCACCTTTTTAGGAGTTAAACTGCTGAGCACACGTGAATGCACCTTGATAATAGCACAGTCTGGGGAAGATTTCTATACTGTAAATAATAATAAGAATACATTTCATTTATTAGGCGCCTTTATGGACACCAAAGGTCGCCTTACAACAACAGAAACAGATTTAAAACATACAGTGTAAGGATTTGACACTGCAGTAAATTCTGATGTATTGATGCATTATTACAACAGATATTTATAGTTATTATAGTGTTGTATTGGCGCTAATACTGTGGTACATGAGCTTCTACTGGTAGTACTTAGGTCTTGTTTGTTGTTGTTTGTTTGGTCCTACTTCTGAATACACATATTTGTCTGAAGTGGTACATGGACACCTCAAAGTCTAAACTAAGCCTCTAACAATATTTAGTCTTTAATGCACAAGTTTTTTTTTAAGATTGAATAAAAAATATAAAAAAGGGATGTCCCAATAACGAATAACACTGGGATATTGTACTTGTGTGAAAGCTTGATTCTGAAATGAGGTCAAATAAACAGGAGGGGCTCAGTTCCTTAGTGTCTTCTGCCCTCTGCTGGACGTAACGGGAACGTGTTGTTTACGACTTAACAAAACCACACACTTTGACAATACTTTACAAAGACGTGTGGGTCTGGAGCTGTGTTGTTTCCCCAGTTTTAGAGGGCGTGATTGGGCCTGACCGGTGGATTAACCAATCAGAGAGGAGAGATGCATGTTTCATTTGGGTAAAAACAAATATAGAGGCAACAGGGAGCAAAGGAAGGAAAAAAATAATGCAGAGGACTGAGAAACTGAGTGCAAGCATAATCAAAGCACTAAACTCTGAAATTATATACAATTTATTTATATTATATATATGAATTAGCAGCTGTGATTGGACTGACCGAAGTTGGGGCTTAGCTTTTGTTTTTGAACTGGATGTAGGAGGGATTAGCTGCTCAGGCAAACTGTTTTCTGTAAATAGAAGTGTCAGGTTTACATGACATTATGTTTAAAAATAACACTTTAACAAGACGTTGTGACATCTGACTTTATTGGCTAATACTTAATTGTTAAAGGGATAGTTCAGGATTTTTGACATGAATCTGTATGTTCCCGTCAGCAGTGTCGTGCATCAACACTGACTTACCTCCCGACAGAGTCCAGTGAGCCGAGTTCTTCCCCGGTTTTGCTGCTGATGAAAGTGTCCAGCAAGTTGGCTGGAGTCATGAAAATAAAGTGTTTTTCTTCTCTTTTATTTTCTTTTTTCAGTAGTTCGGTATTATTTACGTGCTCAGACCTTGACCGCTGTGACGTGAGAGCTACAGCCATAAGTATATAAGCTTGTATAAGCTACATAAGAATATATTAAAAAACAACAACGTGTGATTCTCCAGGCTGTAACAACAACAATCCAGCTTCAGCTTGTCCCTCTCTGTCCCTCGTCTCTTTCTCTGCCTGTTCTAACTCCATCTGGTGAATTTGCGCATCAGTATATTCGGGTTCATCGTCGGTGTCGTAGTCACACATGTTGTCGTGAACTTTCTGAGCAGGAAACACAGTGAAACAGGCACAGCTTCACCTGGCGACAGCGCGGAGTGATATGAAAAGAGAGAAAATAGTACCAAGAGATTATGAGGTCTGACTTTTTCGTGGTTCACGTTTTGTGACGCAAATGTCTCACTCTTTTGGGCACATATTGTTTTGAGAAGAAAAACGCTTTATTTTCGAGCCAACTTGCCAGACACTGGACGCTGTCGGGAGGTAAGTCAGTGTTGATGCACGACACTGCTGACAGGGATTTACAGATTCATGTCAAAAATCCCAAACTGTCCTTTTAAGAGTGTTTATTAATAATTAGGATGCTTAGAATCCATAGGTGAGGTAAGCGAGGACCACTGCAAACTGTTTAAAATTAACTACTCCTGTTTTTCATGTTTTAAAACAGTGAAAATCAGGTAGAGCGCCTTTAATTTAACCTGCTGTTTTTGCCTGTGTCACAGGTTCGAGCTGATGCGCATGTGCTGGCAGTACAACCCCAAAATGCGCCCGTCCTTCCTGGAGATCATCAGCAGCATCAAGGAGGAGATGGAGCCCCCCTTCAGGGACATGAGCTTCTTCTACAGCGAGGACAACAAGCCCCCCGACACCGAGGAGCTGGAGCACATGGAGGTGGAGACCATGGAGAACATCCCCCTGGACCCCTCCTCCACGCACCAGCACCCACCCACGCCCTGCTCCACCCCCTCCACGGGACAGCAGAGCCCCAGCACCCCGCTGTTAGGCGCCGGGACCCCCCCGACGCCCTCCTCCGCCACCCCCCAGAGCCCGGCCGCGTCCCCGGACAAACAGTCGGGACAGCTCTCCGCCAACGGGCCGGTGGTGGTACTGCGGCCGAACTTTGACGAGCTGCAGCCGTACGCGCATATGAACGGAGGCCGCAAGAACGAACGCACGCTGCCCCTGCCCCAGTCCTCCGCGTGCTGATGCCACGGCAAAAGATACCTGTACGAGTTCAAATGAATTCATGAATTTGATTTGAGTCGCTTTTACTAGTTCAATTTTCCAATCAATATTTAGTTGGTTTTAAAAGATTCGCTGCGATTTCTAAAAAAAATATCATCAGTTTTCATAGTAATTTTGGATTCAAATTGTGTTTTCAAATTAGAGAAAACTGAAAGACTGATTTTTCTGATTTTACTGATGCTGAATTTGATTTGGTTGCAAGTAGTCCTGAATTCCTAAGCGTCTGGAGTTCGCAGTTTATGTTAAAAACAATTCGCGAATCGCAAAACTCTTCTATTTACGTTGAATTATTTTAAATCTAAGCTAGTCTAAACTTCTCAAATCAAACTTCTGAATTCTGGTGTTTGAATTCTTATAGGTATAGACGTTTGCAGTGTGTTAGGCGCGTCTCGGAGACAAAAACTCATACAGGGTATCCAGAGCCTCATCTCCAAAGCTGGCGGTACGGATCAGGCGGTACGGATCAGGCGGTACGGATCAGGCGGGCTGATTTCCACTCCTTCGTGTTGTTTTGATGTCACACCGGACACTGGGGACTCCTCGCGCAGCCCGTTTTGAGACTCGGTGGAAGAGACTGAAATCTTTTTACGAAACACATATCTGCCAGTGCCCCCTACAGACACATATCCGCCGGTGCACCCTAACAGAAGAGCACTTTCCTGACCGGCGCGGCTCTGACTTTCCAATGGGACGTGACTGTTGTTCGCGCTGAAAAGTTGCCTCAAACTAAGCCTTTCTATTGGTCAACGGAGAGAGTCTGCATCTGCCAAACTGTTGCCAAATCTGTTTTTTTAATTTTAGATTTTTTTTTTTTTTTTTTGCTAATTCCTTTGTACAGATTTAAATGGGAGCTTCAAGGCTGTGATTCAGAGATGAGATGGATTTGAACTCAAACGACGGCAAATAATAAAAATAAATTTTAAAAAAAGCGAGGTATTACGCAAGAACAGACAGATCACAAACACAGGCTGGTTGAATTTTGATACTAAATATAAATAGAATAGTCCAAAAAATGATTGGATATTGCTGAGAATTTGGCCTGTGTCCACAATACGAGATGCATCCTGATCCTCTAATACTCAGATTTCATATACAGACTTTTTAATTTTCTGTAGAATCAAAATTACATCAGAATTTCATATACAGCTCTGGAAAAAAATAAGAGACCACTGCAAAATGACCAGTTTCTCTAATTTTACTACTTATAGGTTTGTGTTTTAGTAAAATTAAAATTTTTTGTTTCATTCTATAAACTACTGACAACATTTTTCCCAAATTCCAAATAAAAATATTGTCATTTAGAGCATTTATTTGCAGAAAATAACAAAATAACAAAAAAGATAATGTTCGTATTCATTTTAAAACAGCACAATACTAATGTTTTAACTTAGAAAGAGTTCAGAAATCAATATTTGGTGGAAAAACCCTGATTTTTTTTTATACTTTTCCTCCTTAAATTTGTTTGGTTTGGTTCAGGTGATCTCATCAGTGCCTCATGAAGCAGAATGAGGTGTGTTTGTGTACTGAAACGGCCGTCACACATGTAGAGACGCTGATTTCAGACAAAAAAATGCAGTGGTCTCTCATTTTTTTCCAGAGCTGTACACAGTGCCCTTAATAGAGGAGCACAATTGATTAAAAATAACAAATTCCTTTCAGCAGGTGAGGCCTTTTACTGCAGGTAATAGTGGCTAAAGCTCTCAAAACTGTTACGCATCTATGCATCTGACCCGAACTGCACTCACAAGACTACACCTGCATGGGAGTTCAAGCTGAAATGACTGTTTTTACAAGAAAGTACAAGGAAACAATGTATTTATATAAAGAGAAGACAGAAAACTTGTGAATCATGAGTTTAATCTGCCTTTTTACATATAAATAGCCAAAAAGAAGACCAAATTTTCAGATAAATCTCTCTCCAACTTCTCCTTTCTGCAATTATCCCGTATAAATCCTTATTATCTTAGTCAACATAACTATGTTTTAACCATTTGCGAATTATTTATACCTCAATATAACAGTTATCTCCAGAGATCCTTCCCCATCTCTCGCGTCTGCGCCTCTTTCAGAATATTCGTCCGCTCTGTCGACTCATCTCTGCGTCACAGCCTTTATTCTGTCTACATTTATCTACAAATGACTGAATATTACAATCAAGGGACACATCACCTCTGTTTTTTAGCGCAGTCTCCATCTTCGTGCTGATGAAGACTAGTCTGAACCAAATAGACCACTGTTCCAGCCCAGAAGGAAAGACGCGTTACCTTTCCAATATGGCGGCTCTGTTTGGAAAGGCCTCTCTAGTACATTTCACGTGATTTATTCTATTCTATTGGCCTGTGCGGCTTTAGACTGCGCGGCGCTTTTTATACACATCATTTGGTTGGTCACTTTTGTAAACTTTTTCAGAAAATGTTTGCCTCTATGTCTGTACAGAACAAAGCTGCTATTTTATGATTTTTTTACTCTTTTTGGATGTTACAAAGAAACTCTTCAGGTTTGCTATCGGTCTCCACTAGTTCATTTTCTTATACCTGTTTATAGAAAATATTGAAACTATTATTTTTTTTCTGTTGCCCCAAAATTATGTCAAAGCCTTTCGTTTTGTGATGAAAAGTTCCTTTACGTGTCTTGTGGATGTCTGATATTATTTTTAATGTTAATATTATAATTATTATTTGGAATGGACACCTTAGCTCAAAGTGCGAGCGTGTACTTTCGGCACCCTTTTTTAAATTTTGTACTTGTTAGCGTTAGCGCCTAGCATAGCCCCTCTAGGTGCGGTTCGATCTCAGGTCAAAGTCGAAGCTTTTTTGCTTTCTCTGTGCATTCTCACGTTGCCCCCCACTGGTCTCCTCCGGTACTGCCCCGGCTGTGGGTTCATGATTACAGGAGCAAAACTGGGTATGAAATGAATTTATGTGTTGTACGAATCCGAACAATTACAGAAACATGTCTAGATTTACAGTTGTTTACGAACAGGGTGATCACCTCAAGTTGTAGAAAAAGAGGGTTACTGAATGTGATGGAGAAATGAACTTAAAAGGTCAGAATTTTGGACACAGGGCCTCATTTCCAGAGTTTTGGAGACGTGTGGAGACACTTTTTTAACCCCATAACACCTGAATTTATGTAGATGTATAGAAAAAATGGTTTCTTGTGTGTTTTTGCCTTTAAGTAGATGGTAAATTAAGATTATTATAGAGATTATTCATTTGATTATAGCAAAAAAATGTATAGAAATTTGGGCATGTTGCAAATTTGTGACAATTTGAAACAAGTGCTTGTCTAAAGTTCCTAGGAAGGTTCTGCATCTGGAATAACTGACACTGGGGGGCATATGTGCGGCACTCAGCGTTAAATATACTGTAGGTTATATATTCCATCCAGTCCTTGTATTTGCAGAGGTTGCTGGTGCTAGGCTAGTGCATGTCAATGGCCATAGTCGTCCTGCCACTAAAAACAGTCTGACCCACTCCACAGAATTCCCGAAGCAAATCTATTATAATGTCAGATTGTCGAAGTGAATGTCTGTGTCCATAGAATAATGTTTGAAATAAAACTAACCTTGCATCGCATGAATCGTCGCATGTTGAGGGACTATTTTCTCATATATCAGTCCGCCGCTTCCAAACTTTCTATCAGGAAGTACAACTCGCTGCTGCTGCTCAGACATAAATTCTTCAAATGCAAAGGTTGGTTTCACTTCTAAAATGATTCTATCGACACAGACATTCACATGGACAGTCTGGCGTAATAATATATTTGCTTCGGGTGCTCTGTGGAGTGGGTCAGACTGTTTTTAGTGGCAGGTTAACTATGACCACTGACCCAGCGACTTCTGCAAATACAAGGACAGGATGGAATATTTAAAAAAGTGTCTCCACACGTCTCCAACACTCTGGCTCACGAGGAAATGAGGCCCTATGTCCAAAATACCGAACTGTTCAAGTGCAAATGTCAGGTTTTCATGTTTTTTCTAATAATGACGTGGTTTGGTGGGATAGTATCTGTGGTGAATATTTATCATGGGGGTTCGAAGTTGCAAAGAAAAGTACAACAATACAGGAAGTAGCTCTGAGTTCTTTACTTAAGGCATTGACACGGAAGTCGTAGTTACTGGAGTAGTGTAACGAACCTGACACATGCACTTTAAGATAATAACACTATATGGTTTTCAGTTTTATCAGCTGTACGGCACTGAAAGACATTTGGATAGATTACAACCCTGAAAGAAAGTCCACCCAGACAGTCTTGGCTTCCTTGCGAGAAAAAAGATGATGTTTTCTCTGGAAATCTCACTATTTAAGGCATTCTGTAAAGAAGTGGGTCCTGACAGGGGCTTGAAAGTGGGAAAACCGGAAGAGGGACATGTGCTCACCCTATTTATGAGCGACGTTAGATTTGTAATTACGTTTTTAAAGCCAAATTCTGTTACTAATGCGTAGTTTAAAGTGGGACTAAACACAAAAACTCCACTCTGAACCACGTTTCGACTCGAGCTGTTCAACTGGGCAGTACCTGGAGCACGAAAAGAGCGCGAGAGACGAGGAAGAGGCGTAGTTCTTTCGTGATGTCACCTAGTACTTGAAACTGCAGAGGCCCCTGAAGGCAGCACACGTTGGGATTTAGACGTTTCGGACCAGAAAGCCGCAAATGCACCGAGTTTGCGCTGAAGTTGCCCAAACTAGGAGCAGTTAGGATATTAAAACTCCATTTAAACGTGACGAAACAAGCGGATTTAGTGTTTAGTTCCACTTTAAAAACATCCTGGATTTGAGAAAAGACTGAATTCTGCCACATTTTGCTCCGCTCACAGCCCACTCCTGCCTCCTTTCCTGCCTCCTTTCCTGCCTCCTTTCCTGCCTCCTACCCCTCCGCCCAGTGTCTTACCCATTGACACAAGTCTGTCCTGTGTCTCCTCATCAATCCTCAATGCCTTCTCTTGTTTTTAGTCCTGCATAAGACGAATACATAGAACTTTAATCTCCCGTCATGCCCTTTCTGTGTGTATGTTACTGCCCCCTCCTGTTCAGAGCAGAGTTTTGCACCCCCTCTAGTGCCTCCTCGTAGTATAATAACTATAAACACAGGGCTGAGAATATCAAGAGTATCTAAAGTGACATTCTGGGACCTTACTGGGGAGGGGAAAACATCTGCATATGAACCGACTTCTAAAACCCAACTTATTTCAAAATAATAACACCTTTTTGTCAAGATTAAAGCATGTTTAGGGACCACATATTAGTCGCTAAGTGGTAGATGTTGTGTTAATTATTGCTTTTTAAGATTACAGTGTGCAAAATAAAGCAGTTGAAAACTTGCTAAATGCGGAGAAGACAGTTAATTGAATGTTAACAGAGATATAATTAAGCACTTTCACTGTTAAGTTAAGGATTGTATGTAGTCTGGGCTCTAGAGAAAGGTGCTAGAATCACAACTGAAGCTGCAGATCTAGGACGCAAGCGAGTTTTTCCTCATTTTCTCACTAGTTCTGATTACTAGCTACAGGTTCGGAGGTTTAGGGAGTGACCGTTCAGATCAGAAAGAGTCCTTTTGGGTTTAAACCAACTGGACTTCAGCACTGGAACTGTCCTTCAATATGTGGTCCCTATTCTCAAGTGTTTCAGTTCAATTTAAAAATGTTATAAGGGTTAAAACATGCTTGGGAAAAACACAAAGCAACAGTACAACAGTAATTTAAATGTTTTTTTTTTTTATAACTTTCCCAAAATGGCACTTTCTCTTTGACTTTCATCCCTCCTCATGTAAACCCACTGCGCTGCCCCCTGTGTTCACTGTAGGCGCTGCAGTTCTCGTTCGGTCTGCTGCCTCTGCCTTAACCACCAAACCCAGGCGCTCTCTCTTGTCTTTGTCTGTTCTTCTTATCGTTTAATGTGTGTTTTTGAAAACCAAAAAGAGGACGGCTACTCGTAGAAGGGAACACATTTCAAACAATGGTCTTAACCCCGGCTGGACACGCGCTGAAGGATCTCCTCACTATTTCTGTTTTGGACAAATGTTGCTTGGTTATGATGATTCTTATATTATTATTGTTATTATATTATTATTATTATTTCCTTTTCTTTTGAAGTTTTCTTTCTGTAGGAGTGTTATTTATTTATTTTTTAATTTTTTTTCCTTTTTTGTGATATCAGTTTCAATCACTGTATAAACAGCCCTTGATTCAGCATAAAGTTGGATTTTTCTATGTACCTTTTTTGGTGTCGTGACTGGGGGATGTTCATTATTATTATTTAGCATTGCCAGAGAAATGAATAATGTTCAAAATAAATGTCCAAAAAATATTGTAGAAGGTAGAAAGAGTGTAACGTAAAGAGTAACTAAGAGTGAGATGCAACGTTTGATTTATAATGTAAAGTTAATGTAGGTGGAGGTGTAAGCGTTAAATATAGCACCAAATCTCACACTAAAGCATAATATAAACTAAAGTGTATGTGAGTGACAGGGTTCCTACAGTGTCTTAAAAAGTCTGAAAAGCATTGAGTTCATGAATTTGTAAATAATACCTTAAAAGACCGCACCCCTATGAACTAACATCAAGGACCATAATGTCCACCCTCCTGTGGGCTCACCACCTGCAGAGGGGTTCATAGGGGGGGTCAGGTGCTATGAGTATTGGGCAGCAAGCTGCCCCCGCGACCCAGCCGGATTAAGCGGGAGAAGATGGATGGATGGGATGGACCTTAAAAACACTTGGAAAAAGTCTTGAATTTTTATATCTGGGTCTTAAAACTTGCGCAGTACGTAACTTTTCTGCCTCACATTTCTCCTCAAAAGCTGAATTTGTCAAACAGCATTATGTGTTTAAATAAAGAGCGGCAGAAGCAATAATCGAAAACGCAACTGGGTTAAAATCTTCCAAACACGTGGCTGAAAATCCCTACAGAAGCACAAGAAACAAGCTGAGCAGAAGAGGAAAATCAAAGACGGTCTGAGCAGGACACAGTTTGATTATAAAACCGTTATGTTGTTTTTTAACGTTGGTTTTACGTTACTGAGCGACACATTTCACGCTGGAGTCAGATTCTTTTGTTTGAGACATAAATGAACACAAATCCTTTTTTTTTCCAGAACTTTATTTAATAACATTTCCAAATACATCAGCGTTGTCAGGATAAAATACTTAAATAAGGATAAAAAGGGAAAAAAAGAGAGGAAAAAAACTACCAGGTCACAATAAACATTACCAGATTAAAAAAAGAGTGAGCTAAAGATCAGTCAATGACGAGAGTGAGAAAAAGACAAAAAAACAAAACCTCATACTGGAAAATTAGAGGGAAAATGAACAGATTCAACAAACTGAAAGAATGGATCCCACGTTTTCTTTGAAATTTATCAATGAGCCTCCAAGAGTATAATGAACACAACTTCAAGAATTATATTTTTCTTTGCCGGTAGCTCTATGAAAAGGGTCTTTAAAAGTCTTAAATTGAACTTGAAGAAACCTGCAGGGACCCGGACTGAGCAGCACAAGAAACACAAATGTTCAAATCATTTCACATTAACATAAAGCTTTTGTCACTTGTAGATCTTTACTAAATTGAGCAGTTACTTAAAAATAAAATATTACTCTGAAGACGCCAATTTGTTTAAACCACGGGTGTCAAACATGTGGCCCGGGGGCCAGATGCGGCCCTCCCAGACCTTTAATCTGGCCCTCGGCTGAGCATCTATTATTTCTATTATTCTAATATTTGAATTTTTCAGATTTTTTTGGTAATTTTCTGCGTTGCTGAGCAGAGCAGCACAAATGAAGACTTTCCAAACGCTCTTAAAGGACGATCGTTTTGACTGTGGCCGTGACCCTCATCAGCAAAATGTCCAAAATGAGAAAAATGGAGCTGAGTGCAGGATTTTCCAAGAAAAATTGAGTAATTCCTATTCGACGGAGGTGAATTTGAAACCTGTGCTCAGTGTGTTTGCAACAAGTGGCGACGCTCAAGGAAAATAACCTGAACACGGCGAAAAATACAATAATTTGAACAGAGAATTGACAAGACGGAAGATAAACAAATTATTGCTGGACTGAAGAAACAGACGTCTGTTTTCACCCAGAGCCAAGAGGTCAGTGATGCTGCTGTTAGGAGCAGAACAGCAGAATATTATAATATTTTATAAAATAAAATCAGATAAAAAAGATTTCTGTAACAGATTTGCGTTTCTCTGCACAAATATTTGGACTTATTGCTATTTTTAGGGTAAATATGCCATGAGTTTTGGGATCCGGCCCCTTTGGGATGGAAGCAGGTTGTACACGGCCCCAGGACCGAGATGAGTTTGACGCCCCTGGTTTAAACAGTGACTTATGTAAATGTAACTGAGCAGATGTAATTGAGAACTACCTGTGTCTATATGTCCCTCTGCTGTACACATAATATTACACTTATTTCACACTTAAGCACATTTTTGCCTAAAGTTTTGCCTAAAATGTTCTACAGGATGCTTTAAATCTGTCTTGGATTTATTCATTTAGAGTTTTATTGGTCAGAAATCCCTTGAAAGACGTTCATACTTTGTGTGAGTGAGGTCGCCTCTCCGCAGATCTGACCTAGACCTCGGCCTGATGGAGATCGTTAAGTTTAATACTGTGAAACACCAAAGGAAATGGTCAACAATAACAGCAGATAAAAGTTACATAGTGCAACTTTAATGAGATTCTGTACAATATGCAAATTATTTGAATGAGCTCCGATGATCGAAAGCCGTTTAAAGCATTTTGTAGAACTTTAAAAAGAAATTAGTGTGAGAAAAAAATCAATGTCTGCGCTGTGCTCACTGCCAGCTCATCCCCTGTTAGCTTAACCTGCCTCATCAGAGGAATAAAACAGAAAAAATAAGAGACGACTGCAAAATGATCTCTGATTTTACTGCTTACTTTGTGTTTTCCTTTCGTTCTATAAACTACTGACAACATTTCTCCCCGATTCCTCATAAAAATATTGTCATTTAGAGCATTTATTTGCAGAAAATGACAAATGGTCAAAATAACAAAAAAGATTAAATGTTTTCAGACCTCAAATAATGAAGAAAACAAGATCATATTCACTTTAAAACGACAAAATACGAATGTTTTAACTTCAGAAATCAATATTTGGCGGAAAAACCCTGATTTTTAACAGTGGTTTTTCTCCTTTTCCTCCTGAAATCAGGTGTGGTTCAGGTGATCTCCTCATCAGACGCCGAATGAAGCAGAATGAGGCGTGTTTGTGTTGGAATTCAACAGACGCTGGAATAAAACGGCGTCACACATGTAGAGACGCTGATTTCAGAAAATAAAATGCAGGGGTTTCTTTTTTTTTTTCTGTATTTCCTCCAACAGAAGCGTAGCCAGACTGAACTGCACTAGAGCGGCCCGGAGAACACTGATGGTAGAAGATGCACAAAATAAACTAGACCAAAACACACAATTTTTGGGTTAGCTGATAAGACAGAGATGACAACTGTTGCACTGGGGCGACCTGTGACCTGTGACCTGTGACCTGTGACCTGTGACCTGACTGGTTAAAAGGCTTAATGTGTTACCGTGGACTCCAGGTAATAAAATAACACAACATAAGATAAGCAGGTTGCGTATAAGATCTGTAACTTTCTAATTACAGCTACTATAACATGCACAACACTCATATTTATAAGAAAGAACAAACATTACTTAAACTACGTCAAACTCCGGCACATTTACTGCACTAACACATGTGGATTAATGTGCACTGTCCCATATTTAATAAATAAACATAAATACACATAAACCATAACGACCGGATAGTGATTTTCCTGCAGGTCTCAGTCTGATCACTTGCATAAGGTAAAGTCCTGTGCAAAAGTTTTAGGCAGGTGTGGAAAAATGCTGTAAACAAAGAGCGCTTTCAAAACTATAAATAATGATTGTTTGTTTTTATCAATTTGCAAAATGGAAAGTGAGCGAAGAAAAGAAAAAGCGTCAAACGTCATTAAGAACTGTCTTCAGCGTAAACAGACACTTATAAACCCTGGCAAATGTCGGAGTAATATAAATATGCAACAAACTCTTTTTCTGTGACTCGGAGAGCCACTGGAATCGAATCTAATCTAATCTAATCCAATCTAATCGAATCGAATCGGATCGGATCGAATGGAATCGAATCGGATCGAATCTAATCTAATCTAATCTAATCTAATCTAATCGAATCGAATTGAATCTAATCTAATCTAATGTAATCGAATCGAATCAAATCGAATGTAATCGAATCGGATCGAATCGAATCTAATCTAATCTAATGTAATCGAATCGAATCTAATCTAATCTAATCTAATCTGATCTGATCTGATCGAATCGAATCTAATCTAATCTAATCGAATCGAATTGAATCTAATCTAATCTAATGTAATCGAATCGAATCAAATCGAATCTATCCATCCATCCATCCATCCATCCATCTTCTCCCGCTTAATCCGGCTGGGTCGCGGGGGCAGCGTGCTGCCCAATACTCATAGCACCTGACCCCCCCTATGAACCCCTCTGCAGGTGGTGAGCCCACAGGAGGGTGGACAACATGGTCCTTGATGTTAGTTCATACGGGTGCGGGCATGTTTTGCGTTGATGGGGGAAACCGGAGCACCCGGAGGAAACCCATCCAGACACGGGGAGGAACATGCAAACTCCACACAGAAAGGCCCGGGCGACTCGGGGATCGAAAACCTTCTTGCTGTGAGGCCTGAGTGTTGCCACTCAGCCACCGTGCCGCCGAATCTAATCGAATCTAATCTAATCTAATGTAATCGAATCGAATCTAATCTAATCTAATCTAATCTGATCTGATCTGATCGAATCTAATCTAATCTAATCTAATCTAATCTAATGTAATATAATATAATATAATGTAATCGAATTGAATCGAATTGAATCGGATCGAATCTAATCTAATCTAATCTAATGTAATCGAATCAAATCAAATCAAATCGAATCGAATCGGATCGAATCTAAACTAATCTAATCTAATCTAATCTAATCTAATGTAATCGAATCGAATCGAATCTAACTTGATCTAATCTAATCTAATATAATGAAATCATTCATATATACAGTACTGTGCAAAATTTTTAGGCAGGTGATGATTGTTTTTTTCAATTTCCAAAATGGAAAGTGAGCGAAAAAAGTCATTAAAAATTCTCTCCAGCGTAAAGAAGAAGCAGAAGTCGTGTTGGTGGTGGAGTGTGGATCATCCTGGAGTGAGTTTGGGATTAACATGAAGAGACAGGAGGATGTGAGGAAGCTCCATCCACACAAGATCTGAGCTTAGATCTTCAACATGTTTGGAAACAGCGACCAGCCCAGTTCCTTCAAAAACTGTCTGCAAGTAAAAACCTAGAGGAACTGAGGCTCTTCTGAAGGCAAAGCTCACACCAAATACTGATCTGATTTAGATTTCTCTTTGTTTTATTAACTGCATTTTGTTTGTTTTTACTGATGAAAATAAATGATGAACACCATTTTTGATCCCTTGTTTACAGCATTTTTTCCACACCTGCCTAGAACTTTTGCACAGTACTGTAAAGTAAACATCATTTTGTAGCCCTGACTGTTTAATAGAGCATTTATTTCTATTTCTTTTTACACACAGCGGCTTCTCTGGTACTTATCTCGAAAGTGCAAGTGGGCAATAAAGTGCTTTTAGTATGTTTAAAGTGCTACTGTTGTTTTATGACAGAAATGGGTTTAAACTGTAGGATTACGAGGAGTTTAGGAGTCCAACGTGGAAAATATATTCATAGTTTTTAACATCTTGAACATATTTTCTTTATCTTTCATCTTTCAGGAGTACAAATGCCTTGACCGCAATAAAATATTCAGCTGCTGTTTTGCTTTTCCACGCTTGTTCCTTATCATTTGCATTCCCCACATCTTTGGGCGCTGTGGCCTTGTGGATAAAAGCGATTCTTTTTATGATAATCCAAAATTCTGTGTTTATTTACACTCTTCTGTACCTGAGACCTCGACTTTTTCAAACAGAGAAGGGCCGACATCTGCAAATGTGGTTTACATAATTTACTGTATTCATTTTTTTTCTTAAAATCATGAATAAATTAATAAGATTCTTTTTTAATTAAAACATGTATTTGTTAGATCTTATTTAGGGAGAGTGCTGCTAACTACAAAAACACTTGGAATTAAAAGAAGTGGTTCCAATAGGACAGTTTAAACTATTGCTCAAAGGTTTGGAAATGAAATCCTTGGTTTTAAATGTTTTAAATAGTCTTTAAAATAGAAATTGTTGCTCCTGTAATATTCTAAATTGTATCTTGTAAATCTAACTAATGCCATCGGGAATATCAGATCAAATCATTTAGAGATTTCATTTTAGGGTTAAACTAGGACGAAAACCAGGATTAAATTAGAACAAAACCAGGACTATTATTATTATTATTTCCTTTTCTTTTGAAGTTTTCTTTCTGTAGGAGTGTTATTTATTTATTTTTAATTTTTATTTTCCTTTTTTGTGATATCAGTTTCAGTCACTGTATAAACAGCCCTCGATTCAGCATAAAGTTGGATTTTTCTATGTGTTTTTGGTGTTGTAACTGGGGGATGTTCATTACTATTATTTAGCGTCTTTGTTCAGAATGTTCAGAATAAAGGTCCAAATAATATCGCAGCATGAACCAGGACTAAATTAGGACTAAACCAGGACTAAGTAGAGAACTGCAAACTGAAAAACTCAGCAGAATTTTGGATAATAGTTAATGAAATCCAGGATGGAGGTGATGAGTGTCTGTCCTCCTGAAGCTCCAGGTTTGTGACTTTTATCATTCTGCACTTTGGCCACTAGATGGAGACAACTCCCAACACACTGAGAACTATATTAACGAATTAAATGTACTTATTCATATTCAGTGTTTAAATATACATTCATTGAGAGCCAGTGTTTCAGATTTTGGGCGCCTAGAAGGACACTGATCTCCCAATAGACTCAGAAAAGCAGAAAAATGGATCAACTTATCTCAAAATTATCTTCGGAGAATAACTTCTGTTGGACCGTGTGCTGGTTGTGTGTTTGTGTTTTATCTTGCACCCTGACCCCTGTCCACCTGGGGTTTTAATATTATTCACTTTTAATGTAATCCATTTCATATAGTAAAGCAGTACATAAGTCAACTCTTTTTGTTTATATGAAAAAAGGAATGAAAAGAAACATCTGAAAGTTCTGTTTTCTGCAGATTTGAGGTACAATGAAGAACTTTGGTCATACCCACTGTTCTCCTCTAGATAGAAAGGTCATCTTGGACTTAAATCGACGCTTATAAATTTGGGATTTTTTTAATGTACATTTGAGGCACTGATTCATGAAATAAAATGCTTGAAAATGATCACTTCTGATGATAACATAAACATCTTTTTTGTCTTTTGGGGTATGTTGAGGGTGATATTTGACAGTAAAAATGCAGCAAGCCCCAGGATATTTTTCTACTAGTTTCCCCCATGTGTCAGGTTACACCATGTAAAATTTTAGGGTTATCTGACCATTTATGCAGTTGCAGCACCTTAATATTTACAATAACATAATTCCACCAATAGCTTTTCCTAAAGAGACCAAACGGGGCCGAGCTCGGGTTGGTCCCTATGAACTTGCGATGGCCCAAGATATAAGATAACGAGGAATAATAGTGGAAAAAAAGGTAACAAAAAACACCCTGAGGAGTGGCTCTGTCTGGCCTAATTTAAAAGAAACACGATGAACACAGCTCATAGCCTCACGGCAGAGATTTGGAGTTGTAAAGTTGTAGTTGTTCACTAAATATCTGAATTCCAGGATTGTTATTACTGGACCAGAGGAGGGAACATGTCTGACCTCTCCCCGTTTTCACATGGATCACGTTTGACTGTGACCCTGACTCAAAGTTCTGCATAAATATTGTTATTAAAAAGGTTTCTTATTAACATTTAACATTTCCTAGATCTGAAAAAGTCCAAGAACATGCCCTGCTCCTCACACTGCTGATGCACAGTCCACTTGATTTCTACAGCACATTTCATAAACAAACTACCTCTATACACACAAACTGTTGATAACTCCATGCTAAGTCACTAGTCAGATCTGTGGAGAGACAACCCCGTTCACAGTAAGAATATACAGTATGTATTTCACAGTATGTTTGAGCACTTAAAACAGACATAATTAGCATAATATATTAGATAGATACATTAAATATAACTCTTCATCATCAACATCTCCATGAAAACAATCAGGTAGCGGACACCCACCAGAAAAGTTATATTTACTTTGCATAATTCTCTAAAAAAAATGACATAAGAATTTCAAATTAACCTTCTGTTTATTGGCAGATCGCTTTTCTGATCAGCTCCATCTCTTGTTCTTCATCTTTTGGAGACAGGGTTCTTCTCGACAGCTTCATCAAATCACTACTGATCAGCTCCATCTCTTGTTCTTCATCTTTTGGAGACAGGGTTCTTCTTTAGCGTTAAATCCACATTCAAAATAAGCTACTATGGAATTATTATTATTCTCTCACCTCATGTTTGTTTGTTATTATTAGAGTCAAATCATTTTCATGAGTCAAGATTCCTTAGAACAGGCATGTCCAAACTATGGCCCGGGGCCAAATGTTGCCCTCAGACCAATTGTTTTTGGCCCTCAGGCTTCCAGGTGAATTGGCCCATTTTACCGCAAGTAGTACTTTTTACTGCATGTTTTTAAAATCTACCTTAATCAAGCAAATGTAGTGTTTCCTTTTGAGGGTCTATGCCTGAACAAAGGTCTGGAGGGTCATTCAAACCTGTTATAAAAGCACAGATTTGAATCACTCACTGTTTTGATCATCAGTCTCTGACCCCCGATCGGCCCTCACACTGCTCTGTGTTTTAATATGTGGCCCTAGATGAAAAAAGTTTGGGCACCCCTGCCTTAGAACAAAACACCTAAACCTAAAGAGGAGAAGCAGGGACTGTTCCACCAACCAGAGTCACTGAACACACTCCCATCTCTACAAAAAAAACAATGTCCATACTTTCTCAAACAAAACGACAAAAAGAGGAGAAGCAGGGAAAATCCCACCAACCGATGAGTTAGTGAACAGGCCCAGATCTCCAGACACAATCATTCAGAACAACCAGGACACTTTGTGAACAGTTTTCACATAGACGGTTTACAAAGGCTGGAAATTAAGTGCATGTTTGATTACGGTCTCCAAACAGACTGTTTACAAAAGCTTAGAATTAATGAAGTCCATGTTTCAATATGTATTTTTACCATCACATAAAACTAAGACAAAAAACAAAAGGAGAAGCAGGGATTGACCCACGGACCGGTGAGTCAGTGAACAAACCCAGATCTCCAGACACAATCATTCAAAACAAAAAATTTGATTTGAAATGGCACGTGACAATCATGGACCATAAATATATATACGGTCTATGGCACATGTGTCAAACATGCGGCCCGGGGGCCAGATCCGGCCCTCCAAGACCTTTAATCTGGCCCTCGGCTGATTTTTCTATTAAAATACTTAAAATTTTCAGATTTTTCTGTTAATTTTCTGCACCGTTTAGCATAGCAGCGTCTCCGGCGTTTCTGTGCGTTGCAACTCCCACCAGAGCAGCACAAATGAAGACTTTCCTCTTTCCAAACGCTCTTAAAGGACGATCGTTTTGACTGTCGACCGTGACCCTCATCAGCAAAATGTCAAAAAATGAGAAAAGCAGATGCTGAGTTCAGGATTTCCCAAGAAAAATAGTCTAATTCTTATTTGTTGACAGAGGTGAATGGGAAATCTGTGCTCAGTGTGTTTGGAACAAGTGGTGTTGCTTGAGGAATATAATCTTAAACACCACTACAAGACACAGAGAAAAATACGATAACTTGAAAAGAGCACAGCGTTTTCCGATCCGGCCCCTTTGGGATCAAAGTAGGTTGCATACGGCCCCCCGGACCAAAATGAGTTTGACACCCCTGGTCTATGGTTACAATCAGGCAGAACAATGTGAATCCAACACGACATAAGCAGGAGATATGAGTGCACAAAGCCTCGGAGCTGGGGTCTTCCTCTTCTTCGTCGTCTTCATCCGCGGAGTGGATTGAAGTCCAGAGCAGGACCCACAGGATGAGGGCTGCGGTGGAGAGGCTCTGAGGGCCAGGGCAGGTCCCTCTACTCGCTGCTGAGGAGAGGAGGTCGGGCCGTGACCCTCTGGCTCCTCAGCTCGAGCAGTAGGGGCCAACCCACCTGCCCACAGTCCACACCTCTTCTTCATCCCTCGTCCGAAGAGTCGTCTGGAAGATCCTCCAGCAGAAGCTCCACGGCCTCTGCAACAGGTTTGACACTGTTAAACACCCTTCAGTTTGTAGGTGGAGCACGTCAGACTCGTACCACGGGCTCTACTGACTTCTACTACTTACAGTTATTTAAGTAACATATGGAAGAGGCCGATGGTGTATATCTGGAGGAGCCAGAGTTTGCACGGCTGATTTGATGTGTGTGTCTAAACTAACTGTAGGTTTATGACATCACTGAGCAGTTCAGTTGGTCTTTTTTATTTACTGTTACATCTACTCTTTTACTGGTGCTTAAATAATTACTTGTGGTGTGTACGGCTGAATACATTTGGTTACATTACATTACAGTGCTGCAACGCATGGTTCAAGAACAGCAGGAAAATAGGAACGTGTGAACAAAATCAAGATAAATGATACTATAAAGAAATACGAGAGACACAACAGTGCCAGCACAGTAAAGCTAAGGCTACAACACTGCACAATAAGTGGCTCTGACTGTGGTTATGAACAGTGCAGCAGATGGACAAGAATAAATAGCAGCTAAAGTGACTTGAGTAAACTATATTATTTGTACAATAAGTAGCTATAGCTGTGTATTATCTACAGTGCAACATATGGACAAATTAAATCAAGTGACTTTGGTGAATTGTACCAGCAAAATCTCTCTTTATGTTACAGTATTATACATAATTAGGCCGACTGCAGGTGGATGACACATAAAGACCTACAGGGCTAAGAACGCAACATTTTTATTGTGAATTTCGACTTGGACTTAAGTAGGCTACGATGTACAGTATTTTGGATAATATTTTAATTACATAATTGTAAATTAAAGAATATAACCAAACGTTGAGCTACAATACATTTCGCTTGGTTCTTGCTTGGCCTAATTCATTTCGCTATGTAGGCCTATTTTATGTTTTTTGTAGTTTTTTGGAGTTTATAGGCTATATGATGGGTCCTACAGGTTTTCTTGCAGTGGTTTGAGTGGCATCTCCTCCTTTGCTCTGCTTCACAGTGCACCTGACAGTCTGTAAACCCGTCTAAACCAAACCTCAAATCAAAGGCTCAAATTAAATACAAACTCCTGGAGCTCAAATGTGCACTTTAATCTGATCCGATATTTTACAAATGCAAGAACAGGCGCTTGGCTGTAATAATTTAACCTCAGTAGCCTCATAGGCATTTCATTTAAAGAGGATAATCATTAAACTAGGGGCCGGTCCGTGCGTGGTTTTAAGTGTAGCCTAAAAGTTATAGATAAGAAAGCGGCTATAGCCTATATGAAGAACAATACTATAATCCTTTGGAGTGAGTAGATTCAAAAGGGCCCTGCGCTGAACTAAAGCCTGGGAACATGGGTGTGGCATACAGCCTACTCTTCGACTGTGTCTTGTAGATATTTGTACTCTGGGTAGATAGTACAGGTTCGTACATTTTTTTTCTTTTTATGCATTATTTTTGGCGCAAAATGATAGACCTAAGGCTTAGTTAAAAACTGTCAATGACACATCATAAATTGCATTAACATCAGGTGCACAGTAGCCTATGCTTATAACTTCCATTTGCCTAATATATCCATCCATCCATCTCCTCCCACTTTATCCGGCTGGCTCACGAGGGCAGCAGTTTCCCGCCCAGTCCTCTGTGCACGTGACCCCTATGAACTCCTCTGAGGGGGGTGAGCCCACAGGAGTTGCCTAATCTAACCTATCTTTTTATAAACCAGCCATTAAAACTGTCAATATAAGCCTACTAAAGTAGCCTAATGTGTGTGGTGAGGAACGTGGAGGATTCACTGATTTATATTTTATTTCAAGCAACTCAAGAAATGTTCATTTAGCATTAGTCTGTAGATTCAGAAATGAAGACTTAGACAAGCTTTACTGATTCATAAGCGAAATCAATTATATATGGTGTAATAATAATAATAAAGTGCAAAAATAGCCTTATAAAATTTTCAGAATAGGCCTAATTAATGTCTCCTTTTAATTGATTTCACCAGACCACAGCTCTGGCAACACCATTACAGAGACCAGCACTTTAAACAGCAGCACTGAGCCAAGTCATCATTTCTTTTCCATTATCAGGGATCGATATGGCCTATGGGAGCCTATAGTCGATACTGTCCTGTCAGCTTTACCAAAACACTGCTTCGTAACACACTCCTCCGCCTCGTTCCTTGAATACACTCCTGCTCCATCCTTCGGGCCGATGTCATGCCATAAACGCCATTAATGTTCGGAGCAGCCTCGTCTCCCTTCGGGCTTTTCCGGAGACACTCGGGCCTCGCCTCTGCTCCAGACCGCGCCCTCCTCCTCCGTCTCCTCCCTCTGCACTTGTCCGAGCCAAAGCGCGCTGACCGTGAACCGCATCCCAGATTCGCCCCTGCTCCGGCGCGCATGAGGACCGCCACCTCTTCTCCACGCAAAATCTGACTCCAAACTCTCTCCAAAACGCACATTTCAAGATGCTGCCTTTCAAGCGAACTTTCGAGCCGGAGAAGCGCCAACTGCAGGAGCTCAACTGCAGATTGGCTCAGTATTTAAACCGGACAAAGCAGCTGGAGCAAGAAAACGCGAATCTGATTAGGGAAATAAGCGAGCTGAGGCAGGCGAAGACCGCGCAATGGGAGCCCCAGCACAAGGCAGAGATGCGGGACTTGAGGCGCACGGTGGAGGAGCTGTCGTTGGAGCGGTCCCAGGCGGAGATGGAGAGGGAGAAGCTGTGGCTGGAGTTGCAGTCCGTCCAGGCACTTTGCAGCGAGCAGACGGGCGTGTGCCGGGACATCACGGGGGAGCTCCGGGGATGCGAGAAGGAGCTGACCGTGGCCCACAAAACGAACGTGGAGCTGCAGCAGAGACTGGTCCAGCTGGAGGAGGAGTGCAGCCGGCTGGAGGAGGCGCACAAGCGGGAGATACTGCGACTCAGGTGGGCCGGGAGTCACCGGGGACATCACTGGGTGTAGCTGTCACGATAACCCGTATTGGATTAGGTTAGGCCGATATTGCTTCAGAAAATATCTTGATAAATGAACATATTAAACCCACTTGTTGCCACTGGCGCAAGATAATCCCATTTAAACCACTTTAAATGTCATGTATTACGCAAAAATGACTCCTGTGAGCTTGTTAGAATGTTCTCAAAACATACCAGGAGTTTAGTCGACTTTACAGTCCTAATATGGTATCAAAAAGTTCTATCTAGCCTTTTTTTCAATTACAGGCACAAAACAATAGTCTACATTGAAAACATGCATCTCTCTCTAGTCACTACTCCACAGATCTAACCTGGTGATGCCTCCTGCTTGTCTTCATGGAACTGGATAAGTTTATACATCTCTGTGGAACTTTCCAAGCAAAGCAATAACATTTCCTGAAGACAAGCAGCAGGTGAACACTCAAAAATGTTACGTAGCGCATCTTTAACGTGAAACATTGGTCCATCTCTCCAGGCAACAGGCGGAGACCCGGATGACCCCCTCTCACTACATGAGTGTCCAAAGCTCCCGCGGGCCCCTGCTGCCCTCCGTCACGGTGGAGGACGTCCAGGACTACGCCTTTGGGCTGTCAGAGGGCTGGGTCAGGACCTTCGACATGTACCAGCAGAAAGTGGAGGAGATGGAGAAGGCCATCAGGGAGGACCAGGCGCGAATGTGCGACCTCCAGAGGGAGAAGGAGACGTACGCCACTCAGCTGCAGAGGCTCCGATCCCAGGCTGAGCACCAGGGACAGGAGCAGATGAGACTGGAGCAGGAGATGGTCAGCATGCAGGAGAAGTTCCAACTGGACTGTGAGGAGTACCAGGTAAATGAGAGGCCAGAGCAGCGCTGGTGCTAAGGCTGCAGTCGTACTTGTCCTGGTTTGACAGTGACATGCACTCGCCCCGTCACACACATGGCACATACTGAACAGCTCCCCTCTGTGTGGATCAGTGCCATGAGAGACGGGGCGTTGTGAGGGAAGACTGAGGGGTTGGTCTCTGGGTTTTCCCTTTCACTTCAGGGTCTAAGACAGGCAGAATGATGGCGAAATAAAACAAAAACGGTGCTAGAAATGCTGTGAAGTTGCCAGTTGAACCCAGAAGAGATATTATCACATAAGAACTCTATAGGTTAAGAGCGCTCACTGTCACAGACCAGAGCTTGTGGAGAAATAGCCCAGTAGATCCATGACTGGCTGCAGGAGCTGGGTTTAGGTAGTTATTGTAGAAGTTTTCAGCTTGTCCAAGAAAGGGTGGAAGGAAAAGGCTGGAGACCAATGGGATGTTTTAAGCAGGAGGAGTTTATTTACCATCAAAAATACAGGCCCGGGGGGACGTGAGAAGCCAACATACTATGATTCCAAAAGTGAACACAGTCTGATCTTTGAGTGTTCAAGCCCCTTGACTCTGCTTCCAAAAGAGGAGGTTTCTAAAGTGAGTGTGGAGAGACTATGAAGGCCTCTAGGCACCGGTTAGTCAGCGTTTAGTGAGACTATGAAGGCCAGTAGACTCCATTTAGTCAGCAATATGCCACAGTTTAGATAGCGGTGCGCCAATGGTATGCCAACAGAAGAGTAAATAGCTGTTGTGAGTCAATGTTAAACTGAGAAATGTAAGTGGAGGATAAATTACTTAAATTCTCTTACAGTAGTGACCGTTCAGATCAGAGAGGCCTTTTAGGTCTGGTTTAAACTGGATTGCAGTATTGAAACTGGAAACCCCAATTGTTCGGAAACTGCTTCTATGGAGTTGTATTGGCGACATTGACATATTCATAAAAATAAACTCGGTCTATTTAGAGCAGTGGTCCAGGAGGATGGTGAGAATCGGCTCTAAATGGAAACACATGGTTACATAATAAGCACAATGTTCCTTTACCCTTGAGCGGAGAGTGGGAGGGGCCAGTCCCTGTGAGGACACGCCCACAGACGCTCCGCCGCTGACTCAAGAATATTCAAGGAGATGTTGTGGTTTATGAAAGCTCTGAAAAAGATTTGGAAACCTTTGCATTCATATTTAATGTTTTATACCTCAAAAGTAAAACAGAAAAAGCTGAGCAGCAGTTTTCCTTTCATACACGGCTAAATTATGGGAACGGCATAATAAAAGCAGCAGGTAGACACTCCATAGACTTAAGGCAACGTGATCTATACTATTGTTTTGTTGATTTTCTTTCACGTTTGAGTAATCTTATAGTTCGTACATTGTTCCGCTCCACTGCTCTACATAAGACTAGTGCTACTCCATGTTTTTAAAGAGGGGGTGTGTGGGATGAAACTGCTGCACATGCGTCAGGTTTGTGAATTGCTGTTTTGTGTCGTGCTTTTGTATATTTATGGAAAATTGTGTGGAAACATGTATGACATAGGTTTGTGGGCTGAGCATTGGACAGGATTGTACTGCTAACCATAAATTACTCAAACACGCATGGATGACCTCCAGAATCTTTTCAGGCATGTTTCTGATGATGGAACGACATTATAACATGGTAGGAAGCTCCAAAAAAAGCTCTATTTTGCATAATATCCTCTCTTTAAAGTCTACACTGGACTCTCAGCCTTGGACACAAAGCTGCAGAGACAGTAGTAGTGGATGTTTATGAGTTAAATGCAAACAGCACACAGTGATCTCATTTTGCATTCATAATTCATAGACAAATTTTACTTTATTACATAAAAAAATACTGGTGCAGCCCCGATAACTACTCCCAGTATGTTACTGGGGTGCAACATTACTTTATACATATGCGATATCGTGGAAAAGCTCATGATATTATGATATTCTACATAATAACAAGACTGACATTATAAAATGCTTTGACCAGTCATTTGGTGCAACATTTATTGTCATTAGGGATGGAGCGATATCCAAATCTGTCTGTACGATTTTTCACCATAAACATCTCACGGTACGATATTTATTGCAATATTTTGTGTGAATCTGCTACTTTTTCCTCTAAAAATGCCTTCACAAGACTTAATCCAAAGAATGAAGATGTAAAAGTGCTTAGAACAGTTATTTCTTCATGTCGTCAGCACTGAAACGGAGCAAAGGATCATGGTCTATGTAGCTCCCTCTGTTTTTTAGTTATTTCTGCATCAGAACTATTCATTTAAGCAAAGAGACTTGGGATTCGATATATTGTGATGGTCCACGATGTTATTGTGAGACCTTTGACGATACGATATCACCATATTTTGGTTATTGTTACATTCGTAGTTAATAATATGAGGAATCCTGATGTATTTGGTGAAATGGAGGCATCCTAGATTGACCTGAGCTACTAGAAGTCACCTCCTCTTTCTCCTCCTCCTCATCTTTCTCCTCTTTCCCTTCTTCATCCTCCTGCTCTACACTTTACAGGTTTGTACATCGCAGCACTTGTCTTTAGAAATCGACTGATAGAGGTTTTCTCATAGCTGATGCGACACCGACTGTGTAGAGTCCAGAGCAACTGGTGGCCGATAAGCTCTGCCGGTATTTTTGGGCTGATATATGGGGCGATTTTGATTATTTTGCCCAAATTATGTGATTTACATTTACTAAAAACTCATTCACAGCTTTTTCATCATAATCCCGTAAGAGAGCAGCAGTTATTTCTTTGCAGTAAAGTGTTCAAGTAAATCTGTGTGTAAAGCTGAGCAAATAATTGAATTTTGATGGATTTGTGTGTCAAACGATCTCCAAACTCAAATGACTGAGTATAGAGGTTGTAGAACAGCTGGATATATAGTTTATTTTGGATATATTTATGTTTTTCTAAGCCTTATTTCATGTTCATTTTATGTTTTATACATCGCAAAACTGCTCTAAGGTGCGTATTTATTTTCAATTTTAAATCAGTCGCATCAGTAACAAAGTGGGGGTTTTTAAGAGAGAAATGCTGAGTAAATGCACGTCGTAACTAAAAAAATAATTGTTTTGAATAATCGTGATTTCAATATTGACCAAAAATAATCGTGATAATGATTTTTTTTTCCATAATCGAGCAGCCCGAGGTGTGGGGGCATTTTTAGGCAGCAGGTCACCCAAGATTTAAGGAGATCTCTGGACGATAACCGATACGCTAAAAAGTCAAAATATTGGCACGGCACATCGGTTAAGCGGTCTGTCTCTACTTGCTATGGGAAATGGAGGTGTCCTGGAGTTGACCTGAGCTGCTAAAAGGCACCTCCTCCTCTTCCTCTTCCTCCTCTTTCTCCTCCTCCTCCCATAGTTTTGCTTTTTACTGGCTCCTCCATCCCAGCTGCACTTAAACCTATTAGCCCCGCACACACAGACTGACAAATCCCCCATAAGCTCCGCTGTAGATCCGGGCAGGGCAGGGCAGGCACAGGCAGGAAGAGCCAATACAGCTGAGAAGAGAAACTATGTGATCAAAATACTGTATAGATAATAATGTACAAAAGAGGCAAAGCGAGTACTGGATGTCTTGAAGTAGGTCTTGTAAAAATGACAGTGGTGTGATAAAACTGGACACTGAACAGGGGAGTGGTGAATAAACAGGCAGAAGGATGTTAAGAGTGGAGCGGCCAAACATTTGACGTGCAGGTAAAGAGCTGTAAAAGGTTTTTGTAATTCACCATGGACTTAGTATTCTGCACACACAATAATAAAAGACTTGAAAAAGACAACTTAAAGAAGACATAATGTGCTTGTGTCTACTATATAGTTATAATCGATGAAGCCCGTGGATCATTGCTATTGTTTTTATTTTTTACTTTGTACAAAAATTGCTACACAGTGCTGATGAATCCTGTGTATCACTGATTAAGAAAAAAAACTGGAGAAGGAAGTAAGTACATAGCAGTGGGAGTGTAGCGGTGGCAGTGAAAACGGGTAGATCAGCATATCTGGATGTATCTTTACTTGGAGATGTAGCCACCTTTCTTCTGCATCAGAGTAAGGAGCCTGTTGTCCATTGAAGATGTCAAGTTTTCAATTTCAGCAGGTTTAATGTTTTTTGCATCCTTTACAATTGCTTCCCACAGCTTATCCTTTGATGAGAACTGTTTCCCATTCTCAAAAACCCTTCTTTTCAAGATCGACCACAGATTTTCTATGCAGTTTATATCGGGTGAGGATGCTGGCCAGTCCATTATCTTGTCCTGTGTGTAGCCTTTTGATGCGAGCCATTCAGCAGTAAACTTGGATGCATGGCTTGGAGCATTATCATGCATAAACATCATTTTCTTGCACTGAGCTGCTGGTTTTTTCTTTAATCACGGAAGGAAATTTTCTCCTAGGAATTTGCAGTAATTTACAGAATCCATCTTCACTCCTTCTGCAACCCGGAAAGGGCCAATGAGCTCATTTTTTATGATGCCTGCCCATATCATTACACCTCCACCACCTTGCTCACGCCTCAACCTGGAAGGAGCATCAGTACCTTTGGCTATCCAACCTCTAGGCCATCCATCCGGACCATCAAGTGTGGCACGCATTTCATCAGTCCAGATAACTTGCCCAAAATCCAATTTCATGTACTTCTTACACCAAGCAAGTCTTTTGTCCCTGTGTTTTTGATTAAGTGGAGGCCTTATTTTTGCTTTCTGGACCTTACAAAGTGTTTTCAGAACACGATTCCGTGATGTTTTAGGGGTGTGGCCTAGACCAACAGCAGAAAAGATGCTTGCACTGGAACTCAAAGGTTGTTTGACCATTTCTCTCTTTATGGCTGACAAATCTCGAGCTGTTAGCTTCCTCCTTGGAGCCTCTTCACGTTTTTTTCTTGTTTTGTCAGCATTGGAAACAAAGGCCTTGATTGTCCTATGGTCACGGTCCAGTATTCTTGCTATTTCAATCATTGGCCGCCTCTGTCCCAACAATTTCATGATGGAAGCCTTCTCCTTACTACTGAGGTCTTTCTTCTTTCCCATCTTTAGTGCTTATGGTCTCAGAGTACAAAATTCTCACCTTTATATTGGCCTGCATAATAATTTGGTTCACAGCATACAACATTTTTAACTAATTATTACTCAAAATTTAAATGCTTCAGATATTTTATGCTTTTGGATAATCAACTGCCCTTTTAGGCTTGCATTAATACCACTTGTTCATCAGTAAAACATATTTGAATCAATATATTATTTAAAAAAGTGACCTGCATAATAATTTGGGTCGCAGTGTATATATAGGACTATAGGAATACAGGAGAATACAAATTACATAATATAAAGTGTGATTCATGCACGTTATTATCAAATGTGCATGAATCACACTTTCACAAATGCAGCTTCAGAGGGTAAATTATAAGGGAAACAATTATAACCTGGTTAAAAGCTCTGAAATGTTGATTTGCAAAATAGGCCCACATTAAAGCTTCACCGTGGAACTTCTTAGCCAAAAAATAGACTAAAGTAAAAGTGTGTTTTTTTCATTTTGATTGATTGACTTTTTATTGCAGTGAAACACATAAAAACTTGCATTCTTACTGTGAGCAGGTTCCATTTCCACACATCTTACTTGTTTTGCAGTGCTTGTTTCCATGGAAATGTTGTTCTTATGGCTATAATATTCCACAGTATGGCATAAAACTTTTCCATCTCCATGGAGAATGTTCCAAAGTTTGGTTTTAACTTGTTATTTCCGTGGAATCATGCAGATGTGGTGATGTGCCACCTCCAGAAGGTTACACGGTATAGCTTTAAACAGTAACACATGAGTATGTGGAAAGTCCTTGTCCTTTTTCACGTCTGTCTTCGTTACTGTATCAACTCTCAAAAACAGAATCAAAACAGACTGGAAATTCCAGGACTGAGATTATCCAAATGATTCTAGTGATGATGTATGGAGATAAAAAACACAGTGGAGGACTAAATATGCAGAGTTTGTGTGTTAAACATGTGTGAGTGAATGTTCTGTATTGTATCGACTCTCAAAAACAGGTCTATGTTCTTTGTTCATGTCAGATGGTGATCGATCGGCTGCAGAGGGAGCGAGACCTGATGTCCCACAACATGGAGCAGAAGATGCACGAACATCAGCAGCTCCTTCAGCTCAAGATGGACCTGGGGCTGGAGCTGGCTGCATACAGGTCAGAAGAGACACCACACAGCTCACACATGTGCGGGTTTACCTCAGGTACACACAAGTCAGTGGTGGGAAAGTGCTGGTAGTGTGTGTACTAGTAAACGTACAGTTACATGGCTAAAATGCACTGCTGCCAAATGTGCACTCAAGTAAAACTGCAAATGAACCATACTACTCAATATGTTAGTTCATTTTAAGGCAATTTTAGTGCATTTATAACAGTCAAATAAAAAGGGATGAATTAAACAGTTCAATTAAGGTGTTTTAAACCACAATCTGCATGGGCCAAATAAGAGTGAGTGCTGTGTTCAGTATGGAAGATCACAGTTTTGATTCTACCATGATTTATTTAGACGTAGTTAGTTTATAATGCCTTAAAGTTGTAAATAAAGTCATCTGCTTGTTCTGAGAGTCCATGCTTCACTGTGATTGGTTAATTCCATCTGTCACCCAGAATCTTAGGGAGGCTGAGCAATAAGATTCAGTCAATAAGAGGTTTGGCTGGGGAAAACTGTCTTTGAGCATAGAGATAAAAGTGAAACAACGCATAGCACACTCAGATGGCTGATGTCCAAAAGCTTTTTTTTTTTAATTTTTACATAACGTTTGGCAAAAAAAAGTTAGATATTTTTCTTGCTTTGGACCACAGTAAACAAAATGCCAGTCCCAAACCCCCTCTGACGAATGGGACGTCCCAAAGTGAGGTCACCCAGTGAGTTCAGCTCAATCTGCAGCAAGAGAAAAACAGTTTAGATTAAGGTTGGGCGGTATCCAAATTTTGATACAGTTAAACCTTCTCAGCTTTTTACCGGGGTATACGGCGTGACTAATTAAGGATTATTTTGTAGCTTGTGCCTAAACCATTCAGACAGCTCCAACAGGACGTATGTGAGGCTCTGGCTCTGTGTTTCTCAATCTGAAAGCCGATCAAACTCGACTGGGCGCGTTTAGCCACTTGCATCAGGGCTACAGTGAAACTAACCAGCAGAAGGGGCTTATATTCACCGTATTTACAGGATGACCACGGTACACGCAAGGATTTCAAGAGTAAATTTCAATTTAAAAGCGGCTTGTATCAGTGGAGCTAGGGCTGGGCGGTATATTGTTTGAACCGGTATACCAGTAATTTTTATTTTTATGATATGAATTTTTATTTACCGCCATACCGTGTGTGCGCATATGTCGGCAACACAGAGCGGCGGAACGTCGCACAGCGGTAGATTGAGCGGGGGCTGTTTTTCAGTGTTACACCAAACAAGCCAACAAGCCAGGTAAGGATAGCGAGTTGAGTGGTGAGCATGGACGAAGAAAATGACACAGACACAGAACTCATTCCGAAAAAGGGAGCCGTGTCTGCTGTTTGGAAATACTTCGGTTTTAAAAAATCTGACGCGGATCAAACACGCATCATCTGTAAGTGTTGTCGAGCTAATGTTTTAGCTGCAGGAGGCGCGCCCGAGCGAGAGCGCGGAGCCCCGCTCTTCACCTTTTCGCCCGGGCACGGCTCCGCGCACTCCGTCTAAAGGGACCGTCTATGACAAGAAAAGCAAACGTTGGAATGATATTACCAACTCTATCACACTCCACTTAGCCAAAGACAAAAATACCGTTAAATACCGTGATACCGTGATAATTTAAAAAAATACCGTGATATCAATTTTTGGTCATACCGCCCAGCTCTAAGTGGAGCCATAAGATGCTGTGGGTAAAGCTCCGCGCTCTCCACCACCTGCTCTATTTAGGGTCAACCCATTCGTCCGACAGCCCAGTAGTCTGAAAATGGACCAGTGAGTAGAGATTCTGTTAGTCCGACCGTACACAGTAGAGATGCATGTACGACTTGTAACATGCTGAGGATAAAGCATTTGTACATTTGGAGTGTGGGTGGAATTCTCCTTGGTTTAGAGTCACAAACATCAGAACAAAAAAATTCATGCTGCGTCATTAGCGGCGTATAAATATGTACACACCACAAGCGCCGAGCCAGGACTGAACCAGGACTAACCCAGGTCTGGACAGAACTGAACCAGGACAGAGCATTAAACTGTAAATATAACCACACATTCATTTGAGCTGAGCAAATACATTATAATATTAAATTAGGTCCTTATGCGCTGCAGATTTTTATTTAATGACGGTAATGAAACTGATACCGTTGCTGCTTTTTGATACCTCGGGACACCGTATTACCGCCCAACCCCAGTTTAGATATTTACGTAAAAAAGACTCGTAGCATCTTAGGTCAAACTCTACATTCAGTCCGTGACGAGCTAGAGTCTCGGTGCTCTATTCTTGTTTGAGCATAGAGCAGCATTAAACAGAGAACCTGGAGACTACGATCTGACGATGTTTTATCGAAATAGCAGATTGTCACATGGATGAGATCACGATACACTTGTTACTGCTCCCAGCCCAGTGATGTACAATGACTAGAATTATATTATACTCAACTAGTACATATTTAATTTTCTACTTAAAGTACAGTTACCCAAAAATCTATTCAATTAAAGTAACACGAGTATTTGAAATCTGTTACTTTCCATCCTGCAAATGCAAATGACACACAGAAGGGGCACTACAGTCGTCTAACATACAAGTCACAAGACAAAGGACATTTAATCCAGATGCTGGTTATTTCGGGAAGGGCATCTGACGGACTATAAATGTTCTGGTAGAACATTAGAGACGGATGACATGGCAAAAACATATTCACACTCTTTTCTCCTATAGATCAGTCCCATTTTTTTTTATTTTGGGGATTTTTACTGAAGAAAAACAAACAAAAAGCATAATAATATTTGACATTAACATACAAAAAAACGTGCTTTTACTGGCAGAGGATTGGCAGAGGATTGGCTGAGGACGTCTTCATTAAAAAGACACTGACTGATCATATGGAAATTTGATTTGATTAAAACGTGATTAATGATACAGCCCGACGTGTAGCATCTGAGGCAATATCTCTGGACCGTTGCTAATCCAGAAAGAATGACATAAGACAGTAGGGCACTAAAGATTGATTTCAGTCCTAATTAAGGCTGCAACTAATTGTTCTGTCAATACTTCATGATGCATGTGTGAAAGGCAGGTCGTCATGAGAGTCTCTGCTATAGAACTACAGGAGGAGCTGCCAGTTCTATAGATTTACTGCTCTGTGTTGGTCCTATACGACTTCTCTCTGGGCCTAGTGCATGTTTTAATATCTGTGTACTGTATATACGATTACAAATCCCAATCAATTACTATTTAACCTCCTGAGACCCGAGCTTTTGTCCAGTGTGCATTTTTTATTTCTTCTTGCTATTTGGGATAAGTAGGACCTACTAAGTAAGTCTTCTGTATGACACTAATAGACACCATTGGTTAAAAAATGTAAAAACATTAAAATGTATAAATAAAATGCAATTAGCTGTTTATTTCAAGCCCTAAACCTGCCAAATGTGACGTAGTCGACCGTGAGCGGGTTGGGGTTCAGTGAGTGAGGTTAAAAACACACAAAAAGGTGCGAAAATGTGGTCCACAGATTTAATTTTTTCTGATTTTCAGTCGCTACAAAAAAAAGTGGAGGTGGGAAAAGCGGAGACGAGGCAGCAATTTCACCTCCAGCAGCAGAACCAGCAATTTACAACTGTAAACTCATCAAAATATTCCCAAGTTTACCAAACAACATGTACAATCAATAATATAACATAGTCCCAATGTCTTCAAACGAGGACATGACATTTCCTGATGCTCTCGTCTGCTATAATCTATAAAATGTGTCAAATTTGAATGTCAAATGAAGATAGAGACATTATTGTACATAAATACGTTGGTTTCATGCATAAAATTTGCATCTAAACTTTAACATGCTGGTTTTTTTTTTTACTTTCGGGAGCTGCTGTAGAGGTTTTTAGTTGATTACAGGTGAAAGTTTAAAAAAATTGAATATCTTGGTGCTAAGAGGCAAAAATGTAAGGTCCTCGTATGGGGCCACAGGGTCTCAAGAGGTTAAAGGGCCTGTAAACATCTTTGGTGCACATTAAAGTTCCTATACTACACAAAATGGACTCTTATGAGCTTTAAAACATGTTAGAATGTCGATATTTTCTCAAAACATACCTGGAAGTGTGTTTTGTTTCATTCACACGTGTTTGAATAATCCTTTATTATTGTCTGTTTACGTCTTTAAAGCTCAAAATGCTCTACTGCACCGTGCGATGTCATGAAGCGGTAGTTTTCAAGTGAACAACTGCCTTTTACCTTTTGTTTAGTAGAGACGGGCAATTCCAGGGTTAAAATGATCTAAATGATTCTAGTGAAGGTGTGTGGAGCTTACAAACACAGTGGAGGATCCTGTATGGCCACATGACATCACAAAGTGGAAGAGAAAGTTTTCTGTTTGAGATCTCAGCCTAAATATTCAGGATTTAATAATAATAATAATAATACATTTTATTTATAGGGCGCCTTTTCTGGGCACTCAAGGTCGCCTCACAACAAGTTTATACATCAATATAAAAATATAAACATTACAACAGTAAAAGCAACAGTTAAAATCTACATTAAAAACAGGCATATGAAAAGACAGTGCAGTTGTGGTTATAATGAATAGGCCAGTTTGAACAGATGAGTTTTTGAGTTTGGATTTGAAGTGTGTGAGAGTGTCTGTGTTATGGAGGTCAGGAGGAGAGTGTTCCAGAGCTGGGGAGCAGAGCGACTGAATGCCCTGCTCCCCATTGTAACAAGACGGGCAGAGGGGACAGAGAGCTGGAGAGAGGAGGAGGAGCGAAGAGAGCGAACAGGTGTGGCAATATGGAGGGAGGTCAGAGAGATATGGAGGTGTGAGGTTGTGGATGGCTTTGAATGTGTGGAGCAGGATTTTGTATTGAATGCGGTGTGTGATGGGGAGCCAGTGGAGCTGTTGTAAGACGGGTGTGATGTGGTTGATGGAAGGTGTGTATGTGATGATGCGAGCAGCAGAGTTCTGAACCAGTTGAAGTTTATGGAGAGTTTTTTGTGGGAGACCAAACAGAAGTGAATTGCAATAATCTAGACGGGAAGTGACAAGGCTGTGTATGAGTATGGCAGTGGACTGTGGAGTGAGGGAGGGTCGGAGTCGATGGATATTGCGGAGGTGGAAGTAGGCGGAGCGAGTGATGCTGTTTATATGGGAGGCGAAGGAGAGGGAAAGTATCGAGGATGACACCCAGACTCTTGACCTGAGGGGAGGGAGAGATGGAGGAGCCATCAATGGGAATGGAGAAATGATTAATCTTGCTTATGGTGGATTTGGTGCCTACAAGGAGAAGTTCAGTTTTATTGCTATTGAGTTTGAGAAAGTTTGAGGTGAACCATGATTTTATTTCACTGATACAGTTGACAAGGGAAGAGGGTGGGAGTGTGGAGTTTGGTTTGCCGGAGAGGTAGAGCTTGGGTGTCATCCGCGTAGCAGTGGAATTGAATGTGGTGTTTCCGGAAAATGTGACCAAGGGGAGAAGGTAGATGATGAAAAGGAGGGGACCGAGAACAGAACCTTGGGGAACACCTGAGGAGATGGGTACAGGATAAGAAGTGAAAGATTTGAGTTGAATAAACTGAGTGCGGTCGGAAAGATAGGAGTGAAACCAGGTGAGTGGTTGTGCCAGAGATGCCGATGGAAGAGAGTCTGTTCAGGAGGATGGAATGAGAAATGGTGTCAAAGGCAGAACTAAGATCAAGCAGAAGGAGGATGGATACTAAACCAGAGTCGCAGAGAGAAGAAGGTCATTAGTGATTTTGAGAAGGGCCGTTTCAGTGCTGTGGAGAGGACGGAAGCCAGATTGAAAACACTCGTACAGGTTATTGGAAGACAGATGAGAGTGAAGTTGAGCAGAAACTGTTTTTTCAAGAATTTTGGAGATGAATGGAAGGTTAGAAATCGGACGGAAATTATTGAGGTCTGTGGGATCTGAACCAGGTTTTTTGAGAATTGGAGTTACAGCAGCAGTTTTGAGAGGAGAGGGGACAGTACCAGAGGTGAGGGAGGCATGAATTATGTTGGTGATAAAAGGAGCAAGAGAAGGAAGTGTGGCTTTGATAAGGACAGTGGGAAGTGGGTCAAGTTGACATGAAGAGGTTTGGATTTTTGGATAAAAGAGGAAATTTGATTGATAGAAGGTAGAGTAAATGATGAGAAAGGGGTGGTGGTGATAGGAGATGTAATGACAGGTAGAGTTAGAGCAGAAGAGGGGGTGAGCTGTTGGTGAATAGTGTGGATTTTTGTGGTGAAGAATGAAGCCAAGGTATTGCAGAAGTCGGATGAATAGAGATGAGATGGAAGGGAGTCAGGAGGTTTGGTGATGGTTGAAACAAGAGAGAAGAGGGTCCTGGAATTTCCTTCATTAGTGCTGATTAAACCGGAGTAATATGCAGATCTAGTTTTGGAGATGCAATCTTTGTAGTGGAGGGTGTGGTGTGTGTACATGTCCTTGTGAATAGTTAGTCCTTGCACTGATGATGGTCGAGTCTGACCGCTGTGCAAAGCCTCCTCCAGCACATCCCAAAGATTCTCAGCGGGGTTAAGGTCCGGACTCTGTGGTGGCCGATCCATGTGTGAAAATGATACCTCCTGCTCCCTGAACCGCTCTGTCACAATTTGAGCCCCATGAATCCTGGTGTCGTCAGGGAAGTAAAAACCCACTGATGGAACAACCTGGTCATTCAGTATATTCAGGTTCAGCTGACCTCATTCTTTAAGCACACACTGCAGCAACCTCGTACCTATTTGCTTTTCATTTCATTTTATTTCATTTTATTGGTTTATTAGGACCGTGTACAACTACATTAAGCACAGTGGCAGAGATGTTTGTACCAGATTGTAGCTCATAGCTCATTTCCATCTGTAGTCCTGGGAACGGGAGACAACACAAACAGAACAACTATACAATATACAAATATACAATAAAATAAATATTTCAAGTTAAAAGTGCAATGTATAATGTAATGTAATGTAATGTAATGTAATGTAATGTAACACTTGCGTAGTTAAATCCAGGTCGCGACTTTATTTTTTGGCCAGACACTGTATTTATTTATGCGCTTGGGAATTTTGATTCTTTATATGTTTCATCTGAAGAATTGACAAACTTTTGATACAGTCAGTGGTCAGGATGCCAGTCGTTGTTGGCTTTACTGTGATGGGAAAACGCCGCTCTAGTCTCTGAAAGCTGTAAAAAAAACGCTTATAAAGTCAGTGCTGTGAGTTCCGATTTGTCATGGAGATGTTTTAGCTGTGTTATATGCACCTTTAACTAACACCAGATTCTATAACGACTCACATTTTGCCTCAATTGTGCACATTTATACAGACTCTAGGCCAGATTTTGCCAATACAACAACCCCATTTACCATCTAGAGGTACATGTGTACGTGTGTTCTCACATGGCACATTCCTCGTTTGTGGAGTTGTTCAGTATTGGGACGTGCCTCCGCTGAGTTACGACCTCTGCTCGTGTGGTCTGCGTCACCATGGGTCTATAAGGAATTCACACTGACCTGTCAAATGACCACCCCGCCGCCCGCAGTACTGCCCAGTATATACTCCAGTCCACCACAACCACGCTCAGTACTGCCTGTTCGACCGCTTCATGGGAATCTAGTTTGGATTATTTTGTTTAATGATTCATATCCAAACAGGGTGAGCTTGTTCAACCTAATTATAACTTTTATTATTCGACGTTTGTTATCGTGAGAGCAAATGCCTTAAAAGGTGAAATTCTGGACTTATTAGGCGGTAAGGGGAGAGGGTTGAGATGGCCGATGCGGATGAGATACTGCGATTTGTGAGGTAATCCTTCATGTTGGAGGCACTGATATAAATTTTACGTTTTTTCAGAGTATATTTTTGTGTTTTTCCAGGGCGCTTTTGGAGGGCGAGAGGGTCAATCTGGAGGAGTCTCACAGGAGGGCGAACCAGTCGAGAGAAAGAGTCATAGGTATTTACAGAGGATTTATTTGTGTTTATACTAATTATTGTTCATATTAACATTTGCTAACTTAAAGAGGGCGTGTTATAACGTTGTTCCTTCATCAAAAACATGCCTGAATGTTTGAGGAATCTAGTGATCTCTCCCGTGCTTCACAGTCCACGTAGTTTTCCATAAATATACAGAACCATCATACAAAACAATGCACTACAACTTGGCAAACCTGATGCGATGTGCAGTAGTTTCATTAGTGGGATGCACACTGATTGTGTTGTGATAGGGCTCTCAAAAACAAAACTGAATTGGAAGGGCATCAGATGCAAAAATCAGCCAAAACAAAACAGTTACATAGAAGAGCTTGTTCCTGATGCATAGCTGAGTCTAAAAGTAGTGCCAATTTTCAACTTAATTTTCTATTGTTGTACACTTTAGTACTTAATACTGAAACTAGCCTTTCATTCACATTCTGTATAGTCAATAGATTTTATTTACAGGTATAAGAACAGTGTGATTGTTCTAACACTAAATCCACACTTCAAACTCAGCCCCTGCAGCCTGGTGTTTGTAATCAGAAGGATGTGGCCGTAATCAGGGCAGTCAAGTGTGATGTCACAGAGTACTTGAAACTTCAGTGGACACTAGAAGCATAATGCACAAAATTTGCACTAAAATGAATGGGTAAAATTTATGGAACACACCAAACACAACAACACAACACACCAAAAAAAGCCACAACAGAAGTGGCCACGGAACATTATTTTCCGACTCGGGAGGGCTCACAACAAATACCAAAGCCGCAACACAAATTCAAATGCCACAACACAAATGCAAACGCCGCAACACAACAAAAAGCCACAACGGAAGTGGCAGCAGGACTCTATTTTCTTATGGACCAAGTGAGGAGGATCAAGCGGGAAATTATTTACGATGGTCAGACAGTGACATCGATCCTGGCCACAAAACAATAACTTATATTATAAAATAAATATTACTTTTACTTATGTTTCCAACTTTGTTCACTTCTCTGTTCCTTTACTTTTCACATTCTTCTTCTTCAACTTTTCCCATTCACTTCCCGCTTGATCCTCCTCCCTTGGTCCATCAGTGTCCTGCGGTCACTTCTGTTGTGGATTTTTTTGGTGTGTTGTTGCTTTTTGTTGCGTTGTGGGGTTTGTATTTGTTGTGGTGTTTGCATTTGTTGTGAGCCCCCCGGCTTCTGTAAAAAAGGACTACGAACAAAGACAAAGCTATTAAAACACCACACAAAAAGTTTAGCGTTTAGTTCCATTTTAAGCTTTTAGCCTTGTTATAATGTTTCCTCATCATTCTGATATTTGAAGTACTTTCTTACTAAAGACAATTTATCTTTTTATTATCTCAGAAATCAAGATGCCCTCTCAGGCTTACTCTCCCAGAACCCCCCCTTCGACCGCCCGGCTCCACACCGACTTCAGGTCCTCCCCAGCAGCTTCCTCTTACAGAAGACCCCCTGCTGTGCCTAGACCCAGCTCTGGAAGCCTCAGCCCCTCCAGGGTCGTCCCCATTTCAGTCGCCCGCAACCAGAGCCCCGCCGCCAGGAGGGACATGATCTCCTTCACCAAAGCAAGGGCTGCCCAGTCTTCCACATCCACTACCGCCTACACCACCAAAGATAAGCAACCAGAGGCTAAACCTGTGCCGAAAGTAGCTATACCCACCTACCAAAGTTCAAAAACCCATACAGAAACAAAAGTGTTAAGTGCTACGACAAGCAAAAGGAATGTATCAGAGGGTAGAGAGGAAAGAAAGGCATTTGACAATATCTTGATGAATGGCAGGCCAGAGCAACCAAGCAGCAAGAATATACTGGACACCGTCTCTGTTGAGGAGATGATTGAAAAGGCCATCAGACCAGAAGGCTCAGAAGTACCCGGAGAGACCAAAGTCCGCTATCACGTCGAGAAGACCCAGGAAGAAGATGGAACCACCAAAACGCGAATTGTTTTAGAATCGAAGGTCGAAGAGGAGCTGGATGTGTCAAAGGATTCCGATTTGGAGGAATTCCTGCATCAAGGAACGAAGAAGATGTCTCTGGAGGACATCAAGGATACAGCCACAGCAAGTATGATCAAGAATCTGCTCAGTGGGATGAAGGAAGGAGAGGATTTGTCGAACAAGTCGATCAACGTTGAAATTATCGAAGAACCGGTGGAGACTTTAAGTGATGATGAGGAGGAACCTGAGATCAAGAAGTTACAGAAAGGTTATCAAGAACAAACGTATTTTCAGATTGAGGAGTTGGAAAACGCGCCAACAAAAGCTGAACAGTGGAAAGAAGGACTGGGTCAAGTTGAGGAGGTTTCCAGAGAAAGCGATTCGTCCTTCATGTCACAGGATAAGGAACAACGAGAATATTTTGTCTCCACCCCGGATGAGTTCTCGGAGACGGAAGAAGGCAGTGGGATAACGTCATACGGCCATTACGGAATTGTGGATGATCTTTCCGATGAGCGATATTACCAAGATGAGCTGCTCCCGCTCAGAGCCACTCCCGATGAGGGCAAAGAGTACAAGTTCACGACAGGTGACCGCCCGTCGTTTAAGGAAGGGTTTCCGGAATGCATCATCGAGGAAGAGGTTGGTAGTGGATTTTTTTTGTAGGTTTTATAATTATGTGGTTATCCTCATGGAGTTATATTCTGATATTCTAAGTCTGTTTTTATCCACAGTAATGCAGCTCTGTGCGTAAAAACATGCTCTCATTACAAAAAGGACTAACAGGCCTTAACCAGGACCAAACCAGGACTCAAGAAGCCACAAACTAGGAACAAATCAGGACTAAACCAGGTCTAAAGCAAGACCTATAACCAACCCAAGGGAAATCCAAGGCCAAACCAGGAATGAACCAGGTTTAACCCAGAACTAAAGCAAATCTATTCTAAACTAAGATTAAGACAAAACCAAATCATGATCAAATCTGATCTGAAACTGGATTAAAACAGGTCTATACCAGAATAACAGAATAAGCACAGGAGTAAACCAATATCAAGGTCTAAACCAGGTCTATAGCAGCTCTAGAGTGCTTAACCAGGAATTAGCCATGTCTAATCCAGTACTAAACCCAAACTAAACCATAGCCAAACCAGGATTACACCTGAACCACTGAAGCAAGATTAAAGCAAGACTAAACCAGAAATGAAGGACTAAACCAAGTTCCTGAAACAAACTAGGAGGAAATTTTGAGTAAACCAGGTCTAAAGCAGGACCTAAGAAGAACTAAAACAGGTGAAGAGTATAAGGCCGAATCAAGTAGTAATAAGATCTAATCCAGGACTAAAACAGGTCACTAAACCAGAACTAAACTAGATCCAAACCAGGAATAAACCTGGTTTAAGCAGAATTCCACCCGCAACAAACTAGCAACAAACTTGAATGAAACCAGGTCTTAAACACGTCTCAAGGCTCCACAAACCAGGACCAAACTAGAGCTAAACCAAGATTTAACCCAGTCTAAACTAAAGATGCGTTCATAAACAACATCAAAATTAGTAGTGAACTGAGTCTAAACTTGATACTAAAACAGGACAAGAACAGGACCAAACGAGGACTACAACAGACCTAAACTTATCTTATAGCAGGACCAAACCTGCACAGAGACACATCAAATTTGCCACCAAACTGTGACTAAATGTATAACAGGACTAAACCAGGATTAGAACAAGACTAAACAAGTCTATATCTGGACTAAGCTGGGCTCAATTTAGAACCCAAAAAGGACAAGTGTGAACATACCTTAAACTGGAGCTAAACGCAGAACATAACCTGGACTTGACCTCGACTAAATCAGGAGTGTAATGAGACTAGTGTTGTCATGATACTAAAATCTCAAACTCAATTTCAACTTTAAGGAATAGACTCGATATTTGATACTGATTCTGATACCAAAATGATTCATTTTTGGACAATTAAATCATAGTATTTTCTTTTATATTACCCTGTGGCCTTATATCTGTGTAATCCCTCAGTCGTCCAGGTAGGTTCTGTCGTAGAAGTTTTCATCTTGTCCAAGAAAACATGGGAGTAAAAGTCTGGAGACCAACTGGATGTCTTAAGCAGGAGAAGTTTATTTACCATCAATAATAGTATGAGTTCAAACGAGACCATAGTCTGATCTTTGAGAGTCCAAGGCCCTTGACTCTGCTTCTAAAGGAGAAGGTTTATAAAGCAAGTGTGGGGAGACTATGTAGGCCAGTAGACTCCAGATAGACAACAATATGCCACAGTTTAGATAGTGGCATGCCAATGGTTTGCCAAAAGAAGATCCTTGTGTAAATATAGCTTTTGTGAGTCAATGTTAAACTGAGAAATGTACGTGAAGGATAAATTACTTAAATTCTCTTACAGGTTCCATAGTGGTTCATGGTTATTTACTAGTCTCTGTGGTCTTCACTCAAGATCGTTCTAAACCTATTCAGGGAACTGTGGATGTGACTTTTTAGTACGGATACCTGCTCAAAGTACCTAGTTTCAATACTAGTTTTAGTATCGATTAGTATCTGTTTTTCAATACTTTTGACAGCCCTACAAATCAGGAGCAAACCTGCCACTCAACCTGCTACAAACCAGGACCAAACTCGATATAAACCAGGACTAAACCCAGTCTAAACAGTAGTGCTGCCGCGATTATTCGACGTTGTCGACGTGTCGAATATGAAAATGAGTCGACTACAATTTTTTGGTCGAATATTCGCCTTTATTTATTTTTGGTCTCTGTGACGGAGCAGGTCCGTCCCTGAGAGCACGGTCCCCGGGGAAAACGTGGGAAGACGCGTGCTCACCTGTTTCCTTGTTTGCTGGGCCCGCGCTGCGGGCGCGCTGCGGTGCGGGCGCGCAGTGGACTTCGCTTTGCGTGTTCTCGGCCGCGACTGGGGGTGCGCACTTGGAGGCGCCGGAGCTGTCCTTCAGAGACCCGCGGTGATCGACTTTTACTTGCCCTCGCGCTGCCGCTACTGTCGCATCCCGGTGCGCACTGACAGCGGCTACATCCGGGGTCGACGCCGAGGTGGCTAACCTCGGCTTCACCAAAGGCTAACAGCAGTGGTATATAATGGCACCGCCAAAGAAAACAAACTTGAGGAAGTATTTGCCGTGCGCACTCTGCTGGCTGGTCTCTCTCTTTCTCTCTTCCCCCTTCCCCGATTTGAGCATTTGAGAGCGGTATGAAAATGGCAGCGGCCGGTGGGTCAGAGTCGGATCCAAGAACAGTGGCGACTTCTTCTAGACCAGTGGTTCTTAACCTTGTTTGAGGTACTGAACCCCACTAGTTTCATACGTGCATTCACCGAACCCTTCTTAATTGGAAAAAATAAAACCATAGGTATATATATTTTATTGGCGCACACATGTGAATCCATATTGCACATATTTGTCCGACCACTTTCTTTTTTGCTCGACATAATTAGTATGAAGGGAAAATATTAAGAAAGAAATTATACAACACCATCACGACAGTCACAAGACTATTGCATGCACAAAATTTCCTGTAGTCAATAACGGGCAAACATCACGAATCATATGAGCTGGATGTGTCTTGACCCCTGCCGAACCCCTGAGATTGACTCACCGAACCCCTGGGGTTCGATCGAACCCAGGTTAAGAACCACTGTTCTAGACCAAGACCTAAAGCCTCGAAAGTCTGGGAATACTTTCGGACAGATGGTGATAGAGTGGTTTGTACACTCTGTAAGACTTCTTTGGCTTATCACGGGAGCACGACCACGATGCATGAGGTATTGAGAATACCGTTGCAATATGCTGCTCGTGCATACTCGTTAAATTGTGTGTGCATATCGTTGTTCAACATTGTCGAATGAGCACACACAACAGACATAACAGCAATAACCTTGCAACTCGCACACACAAGGTAACCTCCCGGTAAAATATACCCGTTTTTTTTTTTTTTTTTTTAATTAGTCGTTTAGATTAGTCGACTAATCGAAAAATTAGTCGAGAGATTAATCGTTAGAAAATTAGTCGTTAGTGGCAGCACTACTAAATAGGACTAAATCAGAACCAAAACTCTGTACAAAGTTTGAAAATATCTAATGAAATGATGCCTTGTCTGCTGCAGGTTCGAGTCTCACCAACCGTGCAAAATTCTGTCTAGAATTTTAGTATTTAGTTTCTGTTTTTCAGTATTTTTGACAGCCCTACAAATCAGGAGCAAACCTGCTACTCAACCTGCTACAAACCAGGACCAAACTAGATATAAACCCAGTCTAAACAGGACTAAATCAGAACCAAAACCCTGTATTCAGTTTGAAAGTATCTAATGAAACGATGCCTTGTCTGCTGCAGGTTCGAGTCTCACCAATCGTGCAAAATTCTGTGCTGGAATTTCTTCGCGAGGACTCGTTGACACCGAAAGATCAGCTGCAAGGAGCTCTGGAGACGCTGCAGGAATCCATGTCAGGCCCTTTGAAGGAGGAGCTAGCCTACCTTACCAAAATCAGCCGCGAGAGCCCCGACAAAGTGGCCGTAGACGTCCGCAAGGTCTCACAGTCCAGCGATGACGGCACCATGACCATCGTAGCGGAACTCAACGTCTCTCAGACCCTGGAGGAGTCCGGTTTGCTGGACGAGAGCGGAGAGTTTTCGGAGGAGCAGCTCATGGCGGCCTTGAGGGGAGCGGGTCTGGAGAAGGCGTTGCAGAGCGGAGCCGGTGGAGGGTACAGCATCAAGGTGTCCACGGAGGAGGAGGGGTTTGGGGGCATCTCCGAGAAGGACATCATGGAGAAGCTGATGAGAGGAGAGACGTCCTACAGCTACAGCGCTGAGGGAGGTTCAGAGGAGGAGAGCGCTGGAGGCGTTGTGAAGGAGCAGAGGATTATGTATCTGGAAAGGCCATCGGATGATTAGGAGGAACCCGTGGGTTTGTGATCGCACTTAAAGGAGAAATAATGACTGTGAGAAAATGTTCGCCTTCATGCAATGGATTTTTTAGCTACTTTGTCAGTTTATGTACATTTTAAAGGTGCACTATGTAACTTTTCTAGTGGAGAGTTTGCCACATGCTTGTCCCAAACTATAGAGATGTTATTGCTTTGCCTGGAATCTGTAGAAAGGCAACTCAGCTCGCAGTAAGAATGCAGGTTTTACAAGGTATTTTTGAGCAATAAAAACACCTGTAACGGAAAAAAAGGCAAGATAGATTATATATTTTGATATCAAAGCAATAACATCTCCATGGAGACAAGCAGGTGGCGTAACCTTCACCAGAAAAGTTCCATAGTGCACCTTTAATTTAGCTTAACATTATTGTAAAAAATTGATCTTTCATAGGTTGATTATTGCAGTAATTTACTCGTCAGTGGTCTGTGTGTCAGTTGGAAAATGACAAACAAAATAAAAAAAATAGTAAAAGTTCATTAGTAAAACTGGCGTATTAAACTAACAATTAAAATAATAGAATTTTTTTAATCTGGTGAAATTGCGTTAATAATTTGATGATATATTGTGCAGTCCTGATATATAATTGCATGGGTATTAAAGGGACGTCCTCCAAAATATGTGATTGCGTTTCAAATCAAAAGCAGACCAACTGTTCTAGCCTTTTTTCTAATGCCAACTTTTTTTTTTTGTGCAAAATATGAACTGTTATTTTCTTTGCAATAAAAAGAAACATTTGTCAGCTACACAATGCTCAAAATTCTCTGATTATGATTAAAAATATATAAAAATTCCAGTTAGAAAATGCAGGCAATGAGTTGGTTTGGTAGAAGAGACATGCCGTAAAAAGGGATTTCTTAAAACTAAAAAAAAACGAAAAAAAATCTTTATTATAGCTTTAACACTGGTGCTTTACTAATGCTCTGAGTTCTAACTGTGGCTACTTTTGTGGTGGTGGTGTTTTGGGTTATTGCTTAGCCTGGAATACTCCACATTATAGCGTTAAACGTATTTTTAATGGATTTTTTTTGGCGATTAAAAACACCCTTATTTGAATCAGCGCACTTGAGATTGAGACCCCCCATGATAAAAGTTACTCAGTGCACTTTTAAACGCAGATATCGTTGCAACGTCACTCTCTATCTGCTGACAGCTCTATGCAGGGGTCTTAAACTTTACTTGGGTCTAGATCTCTTAATATATTTTTCTACTAACCTGGTGTAGATCTTACCGTAACCTCTTCCTCCGCCTCTGTCACGGATTTTGATGTCTCACCTAAGCACTGTGCAGCACTTGTGTTCACCGTTCGAATGTTACGCACTATATCCACGTCTTCTTATGAGGTCCAGAGTCGATTAGTATGTTTTCACGTGACATCGCTGCGTTTTAGACTCGGTATACTGTAGTTTCAACGGAGCTGGAGGAGAGATCAGAGTTCTAAAGTGGGATTTGCTGTTTAATTGTCTGATTTTGGATTTGTTGACCTGGATTGTGGCTTGTGTCTCTGTAATTATTGGGCCTGTTCGCATGAAACGACGACAGTAGCTTCAGAAAGTGTGTTCGGAAAGATTGTTGAAAGGATTTCAAACCAGAAGATGAATGTGACAACACTTGTGGATCATACGTTTGGAGATTTCTTTCAAAACAGTGAATCTACCATGAGTTAAGTAGTTATTTCAGTTCAAGTCAGTGTGTTTGGGGTCTTAATTTCACTAACACAGCTGGACAGAACAAATTGCAATACTAAACGTCCCATATTATGTAAATTGTGAGTTTTAAACCATGTTCTAATGTCTCATCAAATCAGACTCTCTTCGAAGTGCTCTTTCTTGCATGTTTTTAAAGTTCATAGTGGCAGGCAAATGGCTTAAAATACTTTTTCATGATATTATTAATGTGTGAATTTGGTCTCATATCAGTGGTTCTGACACATAAGTTTAGTTTTCAACCTCAATCTGCAAAATTAATGCTATTGGGGGTATATTAAGTCATTTTTGATTAAACCAAATACCAGGAAATTATTATAAAAATTGTAATTAAGAGTAGAGCATCATGTGATATTTCTGGAGTGTTTTATAGTCAGATATTAAAGTCACAGTATGTAACTTTTTTGGGCAAAAATAGACTAAAATAGAAGCATGTTTATACATTATGGATGTTTTTATTGCACTGACAACAGACAAACAGGCATCCTTATCCTGAGCAGGCTTGCATCTCCACAAACCTGACTCTTATTTGGGCTGAGGGAGGGGCCTCTACAAAACTGAACTATACAAATTTTAAGATATTTAGTTGATCATTACCACCTCTGTAGTCCAATCTCCCGATGGTCTGTCGCTGCCTGCTCATGTTTGTTGTCAGTTAGGAGACTCGGTTTTGGTCTTGGACTGGCTCCGGTCTGGTCCCTGACCTGGACTATTTCTGGCCCTCTGGAGCTTAGAGCCAGAGGGACGAGGACTTGATGTGTTTGTGCCAAGACAGATACGTGACTGCAGTCTGCTCGGGTCTCGTGTTGTGCCCTTTTACCATTATCGCCACTGTTCACTGTTCACTGTTCACGACACTGCCTGTATGTCCGACACTGTTGTGCTCCTGTTCACACGGGCTGTGTCTTTGTCATGCTCATCTGGATGTAGAATATATGCACACCATGTACCACAAACTGTGCCATTTCAGAACGTCTTTAATGAAAATAAAACATGAATGTACACAACGTTAGCTTTGCAGTGTCCTTTTTGAGAATATATTTACACATCGACACAAAAGAACTGTATGTAACCTGCACTCTTACAGGTTTAAAAACTGAGGGTTGCCAGTGTCTTAACCTGCAGAGGACACATACAAGTTTTTCTCATTCAGTTTATAACAGGCCAATGCTCAGATTGGTTGCAGGAGTTGGGGTTTAGTGAGAGCCAACTGGTTTTATTTGGAGGATCTGGCAGTAAAAATCAGGCTCTTTCTGCTTTCTGACTGAATCATCATCTTAAGAACCTAAATGCCAAATCACAACGTAAACAGCTTGTCCATCATGTGTAGTGCTTTTGTAATGCAGAAGAAATCAGAATGTTATCAGTAAAATCAATATTTGACTGAGTTTGATGTTCACCTCATATCTTAGACTTGGCACGCAGACGGTGTTAAAAGAGACATGAAAAAAACATCTGGTGATTCAACATTAAAAAATGAGGATGTCCGTGTAGTGTGGACAGTGTATATTGAAAGCAAGAAAATACATGCTACATCTACGTTCATGATCAGGTGAAAAAATTTGAATCTGATCTCCAGCCACATGTCCTCAGGTGTCCCCAGATGGAGTCCTGATCCTCGAGTGTTCCCCGAGTGTCCCGGAGGAGTCCTCGAGTGTCCTAAAGTGTCCTTCATGTGTCCTCAGACATCCTCAGGCGATGGAGCAGAGGAGTTTAGGTGGACTTTGGTTTGGTCTCGTCTCCGCAGTCTCTCAGTCACCTCTGGAGTCCTGCACACGGAGAAGGACAGTGTATTATTAGTGGCACTGACAGGTCCAGACAAAAGTACAACCTAAAGATGTAAGACTATCCAGACCATCACCATCATAATTAGTAAGAGTTTTTTAATTAGTCAAATGTTCTGCATGTGCTTTTTTAAGGAAAGGCAAGTGCAATGTACTCGTGGCCATACCGGCTCGTCAAAGCCTGAACCCGTCAGATCTCAGAAGCTAAGCAGGGCCGGGCCTGGTTAGTACTTGGATGGGAGACCACTGGGAATTCCAGGTGCCACAGTGGGGCGTCAGTGGCAAAAACTGTCGTAGTGTCCTTAGAAAAGGCACATCACCCACATTGCCTAGTTTGAAAGTGGTGTGTGCGTGAGTGTTGGTGGTGGTCGGAGGGGCCGATGGCGCAGATTGGCAGCCTCGCTTCCGTCAGTCTGCCCCAGGCCAGCTGTAGCTACAATAGTAGTTTACCACCACCGGGTCTGGAGTGAATGAATAATGCTCTGTAAAGCGTCTTTGAGTGTCCAGAAAAGCGCTATATAAAACTGATGCATTATTATTACCAAATACAGTCAAATATTGTATAGTGTTTGTGCACGAAGATGTAACCTCTGCATTTGCCCCATCCATCAATACTACAGGGGCGACCTGTCAGCAGCAGTGTGATATAAAGCAGCGCCTGGGTCTAGATTTCAGCCTAAGGTGCAGGATTGGCCTGTTGAGTACGGCTGTACTCAACTAAAGAAATATCTACAAACAAACATGACTGTGCATGTAACTGTAGCCTATTAGGATCAACTAAAGACCTGCCCTGTGCATTGAGTAAATTACTAAGAGGAGCACGGTGCCTCCGATGCATTTAATCATACAGCCTTTTATCCTGCAATAATCAGGGAGTAAACACTAACATGCTGACAGATTTACAGTCACGGCAACACTTTACACTTCGCAGGGTGAATGTTTCAAATGCATTTAACGTAAGTGAGGAATAACTTTGTGAACTAGTTCTTTTTTCATGTTTTTACAACTAAAAGACTGGAGCGCTTGTGCTTGTTTTCGTCAAGTTCATGTTGCCTAAGAAGCTTCTGAATTGACTGCACTTTTACACAATGTGCCTTTGTAATGCGCTTAGACAAATGCCAAAAGACGAACCGAGCCAACATGTCCACTGCCTTCTGAGTGGCTCTGGATTTCTTGTGCTGTGGACCAAACAGGACGCTCTGGATCTCCAAGCACTGAGGAGAAAGACAGGGAGAATAAAGGAGGAAAATGAGGGATGAATGAAAAGAGGGGAGAGAGAGAGAGAGATTTGTAAGTCATAGTTACATTATTTAATTTGTACATTCGGCCCAAATTCATCATTATTACATTATAAATCCTAGTAATAATCACCACAGGAGGTAGTTTATTATTTCTTCAGCGCGACACATGAGAGCTTCAATACACATGGGGGGAATAGACCGTTTCTACAGCAACACATTAAGCACCAAACATCCCAGAATAACCAGAGCGTAGATCCCTCCTGTCGCCCCATTCAGTGTATTTTAGGGACCCGACCGTCCACCCTGAGCCAGCGTAACCAAAACTGAAACTTAATTTGTCAGATAAGATAGCAGCTACAAATAAAGCCGCCCTTACTGAATCGTAGTTTATATTAATCTATTTCTCATTTGCTGTGACACGTGAAAAACAACTCACAAAGTTTAAGAGAAAAATCAATGTTGCTGTTTCCTCATCACAAACATACTGGGAGTTTTGTTTTGGTCCATTCACACGTGTTTACCACAGAAATCCTGCGTATTTATTCTGAATTCTCAAACAGAAAACAGTATGTTCCTGCTTGTGGTGACAAGAAGTAGTACAGGAAGTGCTCCACTGTGTCATTAACCTTCAGTATAATCATTTTTAGATGGTTTCAGCCCTAAAATAGCCAATTTCTGCTAAATAAAAGCCAAAAAGTAGCTGTTAATGTTAAAACTACCACTACATGACCTCACAACATGGAATATACATGGAGATTTAGACAGATTTATAACAAAAGGTTACTCAAACGTGTGAATAAATCAAAACACAAATCCACGTATGGTTTTGAGGAGGTAACAACGAGGCTTAAAGTTCACAAGAGTCGATTTTGTACAATATAGGACCTTTAAATCCTAAATGTAAATCACGGGGCGTTATCTCGAACCATAATTTACAGTAATCCATCTCACATGTGGCGAGCAGCGATACGAGAAAAGCACTGATCTCACAAAGTCGGCTGAACAGAGGGAGAAGGATCTAAATGTGAAACAGGTGGATTCTGTTACTGCACAAGTCACACCCACGAGTCACTGGGAGACCTCAAGCACAAAGTCTGAGTGGGACCAAAACAAAGAAGAAATGATTGCGTTTTTTTTTTATTCTTGAGGATCTGTGTGGCGTGCAGTGACTCAGCAATAAAGCATTCACCCCCAAAACTCAGCTCATACTGTTTTATAACCTCGGGCAAGGCATTTCCAAGCTGTGTATGTATCCGAAGTACAATAATACGCTTTCCTGGCGAATGGTCCTCCACCCGCTCCTCTCCATGTTATTGCTCGCCTGTAAAGTTCCACACAATGGCATTAAACGTGTATGTTTACAACCAGGTGGCGCCACTGGGCCAAGTTAGAGCTCAGATCTGTGCAAACGCGAGCACACGCACAGTAAAAATGCCTGTTTTGGGACGGCAGTGGCTCAGTGGTTAGACCGTTCATCCAACAGCACGAAGATTCAGATCGATTTCAGTTCGATTCTCGCTCACACCAGGTTCTATCTTCATTCGTGTGACACTTCGCCCACACTGCTGGTATCAGAGACTTTAAAGACCAGACAGAGTTGTTTTGGCCCTCAGGCTTCCAGGTGAATTGGCCCATACTACCGCAAGTCGTACTTTTTACTGCATGTTTTTGAAATCTACCTTGATCAAGCAAATTTCGTGTGTCCTTTTGAGGGTCTAAGCCTGAACAAAGGTCTGGAGGGTCATTTAAACCTGTTATAAATGCACAGATTTGAATTACTCACTGTTTTAACCACCAGTCTATGACCCTCGATCGGCCCTCACACTGCTCTGTGTTTTAACATGTGGCCCTTGATGAAAAAAGTTTGGACACCCCTGGTATAGTCCCCTTTAGTGTTCGTAAACAGTGATGATGCAGGCTCAGTTGTGCACGTATTTTGGCAACAGAAGGACAGCAGAACTCAGCAGCTTGTCAAGTTCTGCAAAAGGATTATCGTCAAAAGATCGGGAATATTTCCTCCACAAGCTGACTTTGACAAATGGTGTCCGACTGCCAGGTCCTTGTGCGATCAGTGAGTAGAACTTTAAAACTTTAGTAGAATATGGATTCTGACAACCACACACAGAACAACCAGACGTTTTAGTGCTGAAAATGTCTGTCTTCTGTCCCTGTTCAGTCTGAATGAATCAGAATGAATGGGGAACAATGCCACTTCTGTTGCCAAAATGCGCGCCCATGCGTCTATAAAGAAGTGGACTAATCGAGTGCGATGTCACCCAGAGCGTTCGTCTCCAGACAAATGAAGCTTACGAGAATTTGGAGCCAAGTTCCACATTAGGAATAGGAATTTATTTATGGACAAAATAGAGAAATAAAAACAGCAGGATCCTGTAAAGTGGGTTAAAACGACTAAAATGACCAGACTCACTTCAGTATTGACAATTTTTCGGTGTAAAGTCAATTGGAGCTGATGGAGCCGGAAATGCCCCCATGCTCACTTCCTATTGGGAATGGCGGGTTCGCTATGTCTGTTTTTATATAGTCTATGCCAAGTATGAATGAATGAATGTGGTGTGTGTGAGTGAGTTTTGGCAGTGGTGACAGGGGCTGATGGTGCAGTTTGGCAACCTCCGTCAGTCTGGCCACAGTAGTAACCACTGAATGAATAATGATTACAGTGTAGACCTTCGAGAGGCCGTAAAGTCTGCAAAAGCACATTAAGAGTGTAAAGCATTATTATTTTCAATGGGTCTTTTAAGAAATAAGAAAAACTGTAATGAAATAAACTAGATTTGCAAGCAGGTGCTGCACCCCCATAGAAAAGTTACACAGTGCACCTTAAGTACTAAATAAGTCTAAAAATACATCATACTTTATTATGATTTTTAGAATAGAAAGCTTTTATTGTCATTACAGGCTACTTAGTTTCTCGTTTAATAGCTGTAAAACTTTTTGAGGACCTAATTGACTGAGTAACAATAAGTCAAAAGGGTTTTTCAACTTTTCCGTGACTTTTTCATGACCTGAAGTGAATTTTCCATGATTTTACAGCACCTACATGTGTAGAATTGAGCTACTTTTAGAGCTAAATATGAAATCTTAATCCTTTCCACTCACCTTATGTTTTGGTATTATAGTTTTCTAACATTCAAAATACCGTCAGTGCATTTATTGTCGTCTATTTTAAACAACAAACCTTATTGTGTATTGTCCCGCTGAAGCGACTGGCGCATATGTTCGGAAATAATCATAATAGCCTAATGATAATGCTGTAGGTGTGTGAAAATGATACTAAAATTCCATGACTTTTCCAAAACTTTCAATGAATTTACAAAATTCCATGACTTTTCCAGTCCTGGTAAGTGATATTTTCAGTTTCCATGCCTTTTCCGGGATTTCCATGACTGTGGGAACCCTGAGTCAATCAATAACTAAGACTAAATCCACATAAATTTCCACTACTCTGGTCTTTTATAGTAGTGAAATAAAGCTTTCACATAAACCACGGCAGGTTTCAAAATGAGACTCAAAGTTTCTCTCTCTCCTGGCCCCGCTCCGTCTGGCTCGGCTGTGTGTCTCTGTTGCTACGGGCGACGTCATGGAGGTGCTTTTTTCCTCTGCACCAAAACAGGAAAAAGTTTGGCCCTCGTGTTAGTGTGGCGGCGCAGCCTTTTGTCCCTCGCAGGCTTCCTTTGGCCCGGCCCAGGTGGCCACAGTCTCACCCCGTCTTTCTTCTGCACTTATCAGCGCTGGGTCAGGGGGAATCGGGAGGAGAGGGGTCATGTTGTTGTTACACTTGGAGACCCTCGATGTAAAAGCATAACAACAACACTGTCTCCATAGCAATCGCACCAGGGCAGGTTGGTACTGGTTTAAAAGCCCCCCCCCCCTTCCTTCCCTCCCCTTCAGTGGGACATTTTAGAGGTTTGATGAGGAGCAGAAATGAGCTCATAGTTCAAACATATGCAGTCATTTATGGAAAGAGACGCGTTACATAACCATCTCAGTGTTTCCACTCTACTCACAGAAAATGGACTTGTGTTTTCACTGCGCTGTTGTTGAGTGAGAGGATCTTACTGTATATGCACACTCAGACACATGTGTCTAAAGCAACACTGTGTAACCTTCTGGAGGAGGCACGTCTAGGGGTGCACCGATACCATTTTTTTGAAAACTGGTATGAGTACAATCGTTTCTGTACTTGCCAATACCGATGCTTTATATTTAAGTTTATTTATTAAGTATGGGGCAGTGCACATTAATCTACATGTGTTACTAGCATGTAAATGTGCCAGAGTTTTCGAGAAGCCTCATTTTCATCCGTAGTCCCATTGGCAAGTTGATGGCAAGACAAAAACAGGACATAGGCACAATAACATTCAGCCCGTCACACATGACAAAGACATTAAACATCAGTGAATATTAATAGTAACATATTAGTAAAATGAGAACATAGAGTAAAGACAATAGACACAAATCACAATCAAACAAGACAGAGACATTTGCTGTGATGTTAAAACACAGATTAGTTATGAGTGATTGTCCAGAAGCTGCTGTTTCACAGATCTACTAAAGCTCTGGATGGAGGTTATGTTCCTTATTTCTGCAGGGACCAGATACCAGGAGTGAGCGGCACAAACTGAAAAGGCCGACTGTCCAGATTAAGTCTTTCGGAAGAGGTTTTTACAGTCTCCTCTACTCGATGCTCAAGTATTTGTATTTAAATTTACGTGTATGAAACTGTATGAACTCATTTAATGGATGTTGGAGCATTTACCAATCTTACAGATTACAGATTTTACAGATGCACCAGTGTAAAAAATATATATTTAATAAACCTGGAAAAAAAAATACAAACAACCATATTACCTCTCTACACACCAGGCTGTCTCGCTAAGAAGAACTTTGAACTTTTCTTTAACTGTATTATTATTATTTTATTTAACTTTGATTGAGAGGGAGAAACGTAGCTTCATTTTTTCATATGTGAATACGAAAACTGACAATCAACTTTTTGAATCTTGATCATGATATGTTTAATGCAGCTTTGCGCACATTTGTTTAAGTTTTACAGAAACAAAACTTAAAACTACATGGCTCATTTGCATACAGTATAAGCGCTGAAAAAAAACAGCTTGTGCGCTGATGTGGTCAGATTCTGTCGAATTAAAGGACACGAATATTTGTGTTCTTTCTGTGATAGAGGATGTTCTGCTGATGGTGAGTCTGTTCTGTGCGTGTGTCGCGTTGGAGATGGTTCATGTTAAACTTTTCAGAGATCGTACGACTGCAGCAGCTATTTCACGGCTACAGTTGCTTTATTTATGTTGGGTCTGGTTTCTCATAACTGGGATACTGGCTTATTTGGGATACTGAAACCGGGAATCTGCGTAATGTGTTGTGTGATAGTGGTATCGGTGGATGGTATCGAAGTACGGAAGTATTGGGCCGATACTCGACACCAGTATCGGTATTGGGGCATCCCTAGTCACGTCACCTGCACGATTCCATGGAAATACAAAGTTATATCCGTACTTCAGAACATTCTCCACAGTGGTGTATTTTTGTTCCACATTTACACTTCTTTTCCACAGTACAGCACACACCAGGGCAAGCTGTGGGTCAGTTCAGTGGAGAAACAATCCCACTCTCAGCACAAAGGCATGTTTTCTAGGTATTTTTTAGCACTAGTAACACATGTCCCTTGTAAATCAATACAGTTTGTCTAAGTAAAAGGTCAGATCTAGGAAGAGGCGATCCCACTCACTGTAACAATGCATTTTTCAGGTTTATAAGTGTCTTATTTGTTGTTGTTCTGCTATATATATGACCCCAAGAAGAGTTACTGACGTTAGCTAATGAGGATCCAAATAAAATCAAATCAAATCAAATCAAGATATTCAGCATTTCAGCATATAAACTCAGCATAGATGTGTTTTATACAGTGGAATATTAAGAATGACGCTATAACTGTCAGGGTTTGGTGTTTGTTATGTGTTCCCCCTCCCTTCTGTGTCTGCCTGCTCGCCCCTCCTGTGTGATTGCTTGCTCCACCCCTTATGTGTTACACCTGTGTCTCATTCATTTCCCCACCCTTTAGTATATATAGTCTGAGTCTCCCCCTTTGTCTTTGTCAGATTGTCTTTGTCCCTGTGCAGGTAATCACTCCTTTCTCTGTTGTTCTGTATTGTGTTTTGTCAGTTTTATGATTTGTTCCATTTTCTTTGTCCCTGTGCAGCATTTATTGTGACTTGGAAATAAACCACTTTGTTTGAAGCCACGCATTTGGGTGTCTTGTGCTTAGTGTGATAATAACATCTCCATCTGGGCTCTGAAATCGTTTTTATCCTGTGGCTGTCAGACTGCTGAACTCCCTTTAAATGTATAGGCGCTTTACGAAGTACTGCTGGTACTTTTACCTCTTATATCTTATTAAAGCTCTGTCTACATCTCCAAAACCTCCAAAAGCTGCTGCATGAAGTGTTAGTTTACTAGTTAACCCCAACCAAGTTCATTGTTGTCGGTCCTAAAGGTCAGAGAGATTCTCTGTCAGACCAGATAATCTCACTTGACAATGTGAGTTTAGCCTCTATCTCTACTGTAAAAAACCTTGGAGTTGTATTTGACCAAAATCTCTCATTCACAGCTCATATAAACCAAGCTTGTAAAACTGCATATTTTCACCTGCGAAACATAACTAAAATCAGAAATATTTTGCCTAAATGATGCTGAAAAACTTATCCATGCATTTGTTACATCCAGACTAGATTACTGTAATTCTCTGCTCACCGTCTGTGCTAAAGGTACTTTAAGAAGCTTCCAGTTGGTCCAAAATGCAGCGGCCAGAGTCCTGACAGGAACTAAAAGACGTGACATCAGTCCTGTGTTAAAATCACTTCACTGGCTTCCTGTTGAGTTTAGAATTAAATTCAAAGTTCTCCTCCTGACATACAAAGCCTTAAACAATATGGCCCCATCATATCTTCAGGATGCCATTGTCCCCTATCAGCCAAATAAGAGCACTTCGCTCTCAGAATGCAGGATTATTAGTGGTTCCTAGAGTGTCTAAAAGTACAGTGGGGGGAGAGCCTTCAGTTACCAAGCTCCTGTGTTATGGAATCAACTCCCTGTTGATGTTAAACAGGCACCCACAGTCTCTTTATTTAAGACCAGGCTTAAAACCTTCCTCTTCGGAATAGCTTATGACCAGGTTACTTAGTTGATGTTACTAAGATAAGCTGCTGCAGGAGATAACAAGCTGGGGGAAGTGTGGCAACCTGAGCACTGTCCTCTGTTTCCTCCTATTTTCTCATCAGCATCACTTACTATGTTCTCATCTGTAGCTCGTTCATTGCTATTCACATGTTGTCCCCTGTCCCACTCCCCCTGTGGAGTGTAACTCTTTCAGACGCCTGATGGCAGCTGGACCCCTCTCCTCCTCCTCGCCCGGCTCCTCCTCCTCCTCGCCCGGTCTCCTCCTCCTCGCCCGGCCTCCCCTCCTCGCCCGGCTCCTTCCCCACCTGGGTAGCTGTGGTCATACCGAACTGGCCCACGGGCCTGGACATCTATAGCCTGTCCGTCCATGGGAGTGGATCTCTCCTTCACTGTAGTTCTCCCCGAGGTTTCTTCTTTTTCCCAGGACCCTGGGTTTTTTGGAGTTTTTCCTTGCTGAGAAGGAGGGTCTAAGGACAGGGGATGACTGGACGATGTTTCATTTGCTGCTTTACATGAATGTTGTTTATTCCTGTTTTGATATGTCTGTGTGTATGTTTTACTCATCCATATCTTGGAACGCCCTTAGAGGCAACTGTTGTTGCGATTTTGGGCGCTACAAAAATAAACTGAATTGAATTGAACCTTTTACATAAAGTTTTGCCGCTGTAAAAACAATGTGTTCTTGTGCAAAGAAATAAATAAATCTGCACAAAATAATAATACAAATATGCAAAACTACTCTACAAATACAAAATATTGTTATGGGTACAAAATGGATTAGCACAAGCACAGATTGTTTTTTACAGCTGCAAAACTTTATTTCACATGCAAGACTGTTTTACAAGTACAAAATATATATGGCAGAATATTTATCCCATATGAAATCATCCAAATGATTCAAGTGAAGGTGTGTGGAGTTTAAAAACACAAAGGAGCATTTCTGTCTAACCACCTGATGTCACAATGGGGGAATGGGAAGGTGGAGTGTTTTAAAGTCAAGCATAAACATGATTACCATGTGTGAGTTACAACAAACAACTCCGGGTATGTTTGTAATGAGAAAACATTAAAATATAGATCAGAAAATAGCGTAATATACCACATTTTTCTGACTTTTTTTTCATGGTTTGGGTGTTTCCTGCGACTTATATATTAAAATTTCTACGTTGGTTATTTTCCCACTGACAGCCACGAGGGCGCTCTAGGCTTTTGTGCTAGTATCTGTGCCAGTAAAATTTAAAGTTTTGACATCAACTTATAAAGACAACTGAGAAAGACTGAACACAAATGTCTCCCAAAAGAAAATCATATTCTGCAGATTACAAGCTGCAAGAAATGAAATATGCAGCTGAAAACGAAGATCGGGCAGCAGAAAGAAAGTTTGGAGTGAGCGAGAAACTTGTAAGAGACTAGTCAAAAGCAGAGAATACTCGAACTGAAACAAAGAAAACAAAAAAAGCTGTTGCTGCTTCATGCAACGACAACAATGTCCCAAAACTGCTGCAGACTTCCAAGCCAAGGTGGACAGTTTGAAGTGCTGAAATGTCTATTCTTGGGCTCTGATTTTATACAATAACCCAAAAATGCGACTTATAGTCCAGTGCACTAATATATGTTTTTTTCCTCCTTCATTATGTATTTTTTGGCTGGTGCAACTTACAGTTCAGAAAATACAGTATACCATTTATATAACATTATGCTGCTGATTTGTAAACGTGTGTATCTGGATGACAATGAGTTGGACAAGCCTGTATGTTTATGTTGAGGAAATGCGTATGGGAATGTATGTGAATGCAATATAAAAATAAAACCTTTATTTGACCTGGAAAGTCCCATTGAGATGTGTAATACAAGCTTATTTACCAAATGGTCCTTACACTGGCACTGATCCAGAGCAGTTATATAACACTGGAGAGCGTAGCACATGAAGAATGCCGCACTAATGAGGTCACTGTCCTTTTGATTGACAGCTGACAACTCTTCCCCCTCACCCCCTCCGTCTCCACACACCGAGAGCTGTGAGGGTGGGTGTGGGGCTCAGGGGGGACGGGGGAAGCACCCTCCACACACCCACAGCACACTGCCAACAGACACCTGACTCCGGGAGGAAATAACACAGCTCGACATGACTGGAGCGCTGTTTATTTGGATCAGCGCACTAACCTTTCATTTAAATAGACACTTATAAACCCTGGCAAATGTCGGTGTAATATAAATATACAACAAACTCTTTCGCTGTCACTCGGTGAGCCACTGGAATCTAATCAAATCTATCTGATTCATACATATACAGTACTGTGCAAAAGTTTTAGGCAGGTGATGACTGTTTTGATCAATTTACAAAATGAAAAGTGAGCGAAAAATGTCATTAAGAACTATCTTCAGCGTAAAGAAGAAGAAGAAGTTGTGTTGGTGGTGGTCTGGCCCCCACAGAGCCCTGACCTCTACATCTTTTGAAGGCAAAGCTCACACCAAATATTGATCTGATTTAGATTTCTCTTTTGTTCATTCACTGCATTTTGTTTGTTTTGATTGATGAAAATAAATGAGTAACACTTCCATTTTGAAGGCGTTCCTAGTATACAGCATTTTTTCCACACCTGCCTATAGCTTTTGCACAGTACTGTATATATGTATGTATAAATATCGCATTCAAAATTATGTAGAAATGTCATTTTTGTTTATGTTTAAAAGGGTTTCGATTGTATGTTCAAATCTTTGTTTTTTCAGACTTTCTATTGAACCCTCACTGTTGTTTTTAAAATTTGAATCTGCATTTTATTTTGTTAAGCCATTTTAAATAAATAAATACAGCTAAACTAATAAATAATAACAATAACAGTATTGCAACTTGAGTGTACATCAGCTTTTGTGTCAGGACAGCTGTTATGATATTCCCCTCTTTAAAGATTTTTTATGCAACTTTTCTAACAAGGAGTTTCTTGTTGTTGCTCACTATGCACTTTTCTGGTGAAGAGTCAATCACGTGTTGTTACCATGGAGATATGATTGCTTTGCTTGTAATGTTCCACAGTACGACATTAAATTAATCTTTTAGGCCTTTGTTCAATTACAGGTGTTATGGCTAAAAAATGACTTTGACAAACACACATTTTTACCAAATGTGCTCGCCTCTCCACAGATCTGACGTGTATTTTGATCTGCTTGCGTCGCCTGCTTGTCTCCATGGTGACAGCTGAGTGAACCGTGCGAGCGTACCTGGCTCATGCTCCTGTGGGCCCGGCTCAGCTCTCCTTTGCTCATCTCCACACTCCCGATGAGCTGGAGCGTATCGGCCACCCCAGCGCTCAGCTCTCCGAACTGGGCACGCTTCGAGGGGAGAGAGGCCCTCTGGAGCTCCACGCACTTCTGCAACACGTGTATAATAGAGTACGTATGATTAAAATAAAACTAAAATAGCTTTCAGTAATCATTTTCTGAGAAGCACAAGGGCTGAACCCACCTCACAGATGGAAATAATCAAGAAAAAACGCAAAGAATGTTGTGGAGCAGAGGAAGAGCTAGTGTTGTCCAAAATATCGATACTTATACTGGCATTTAAACTAACACATTTATTTTTTTTAAACTTGATTTTAACATTATATAAAAACAAGAACAAAAAATTCCACAAAAATGGAACCTATCTGGACGATGGATGGATTACACAGATATAAGACATGGAAATACAAAAGAAAGTGCTGTGATTTAATGTTCAAAATCACATTTTCAACTTGTCCAAACTATCTGCACCGGTCATAAACATTGCCCAGTCAAAAGGTCAGCTCCTCCAGCTAAGGTCGTCCTTAACAAGTCTGGACCGAGGTCTGGAGATGGGACCCAATGCTCCTGACAGTTTTCCATCGCAGCATCGGAGGGTGGGTCAGATATAGAGGACAAATTTCCCTGCGGAGACAGTAAAGTGTAGCTTAACCTTAACCTTAAAGTCTGTTAGGTCTAAACACATCCGTAGCTCTCCCACAGCTAATAAAGAGACAATATATTTTTTATCATTGTAGTATTGGAACTGATATTGATTATGGAGTCTATTCCTTAATATTGAATTTTTTGTATCATGACAACACTGATGTAGATGCTCATCCACATTAGTGTTACCACATGACACGATGATGATTCATTCTGCACTCTTCTCTCTAATTTAATGTCCCTCGCTCTTTTTAATTTTATGATTATTTATGTTTTGATTTGTTTGTGTTGTGATTTGAATGTATTTCTTGTTCTGTAAAGCACTTTGGATTAATTTGTGTATGAATTGTGCTGTACAAATAAACTTGCCTTGCCTATTTTTTTTAGGAGATACGTTCATATTTTCACTCATTAACTCTCACTGAAAGACAAATCTGATGCACTGAGGACAAACTGGGACTCACATATGAAGACAAAAAAAAATCTGCGTCAAATGTCGGCAAAATTTCCAATATTGAACCCACCCTTGATACCCACCCTTGTACTTGAACTAAGGAAGCTGTGGGAGAGCTACGCACCTGTTTGGACCTAACAAACTCTTTAAGGTTAAGGTCAACTTTACTGTCTCTGCAGGGAAATTTGTTGTCTACATTTGACTCATCCTCCAATCCTGCCGGGGGAAAACTGTCATGAGCATTGGAACTCACCTCCAGATCTCGGTCCAGACTTGTTCAGGACTACCTTAGCTGGAGGAGCTGACCTTTTGACTGGGCGGTGTTTATGACTTGTACAGATAGTTTGGACGAGTTCACGGACACTGTGACGTTGCTTTCATTTCTGCGAGGACAGCATCATGCCTACACGTACCAGGGTGAGTTAGAACAATGAGAAACCCTGGTTTACGCCCCAACTCCGGCAGCTCAGGGAGGAAAAGGAGGCAACGCGACGGGGTGCAAAGTAAAGCTTTAGCAGGGAGGTGTCAAAGAGGTGTGAAGACCGCACTCAGCTTAAAACCTGCTATTACTAGAGAGATTAAAGGGCCTATATTATTCTATTTCTGATCAACGTGAAAATGTTGGTCAACAAATATAACTGGCCTTGTGTTTTGTTTCACTTACACACGTTTAACACACAAATCCTGCATATTTAGGGTGTGTTCTTCTTGTGGTAATACAGGAATTGCTACACTGTGTGTTTTTAAGCTCCATACACCTTCACTAGAATCATTTGGATCATTTCAATCCTGGAATAGTGAATCTTCTCTTAACAAAAGATTAGAGGTAAGTGGAACAGAGCATTTTGAGCTTTGGTGATTGGTCTGATAATAAAAGGTTAATGTGTGTGTGAAAGAAAACACAACTCCAGGTATGTTTTTGAGGAAGTAACAGCATTCTACACGGCCTAAAGCTCACAATAGTCAGTTTTGCGTATAGGATAAATATAGGATAAATTATAGGATAAATAGAGTTAATAATAAACTGAGATTCAGGAGCTGGACCATATTTCAGAGTTGTTTTTTTACATAAAAAGTGTTATTTTATCGATCTGAAAGTTAAGTGGAGGTTCGAGTTGGGGTTATTTGCCAGATTTGATATGGTTGAGGACCACGCCTCAACCTCCTCTCCAACCAACCACAGCTTATCTCAACCATGCCTTCAGTTAACCAGAAGCCCTATTTAATGGACCAAAACCATCCGTGTCAGCTCTCTCAACCCTCTCCTTCCCACCCTGCGTCTTTCGTCCATCCTTCCGCCCAAAGACGTCATCATCTTTAAAGAGGGGTTTGGAATCAGCTGGGTGACCATTTTGGATTGGAGACGGATCCCCCACCCTGAGTCTCCCCCCAGCGATCACATCTATCCACCATCACTAAATATCTTTATCGTATTCCATTGCTGTGGTGTGGTCCTTGCTAGTGAAGTGTCATCACTGCTCAATATAATGATTTCTTCATGATTTTTTCTGGTAAGGTTTCATTATAGTACTGTGCAAAAGTTAAACAAAGAACGCTTTCAAAAATATAAATATAATTGTTTATTTTTATCAATTTACAAAATGCAAAGTGAGTGAACGAAAGAAAAAGCCAAAGTCAAGAAGTTGTGCTGGTGATGGTCGGGCCCCACAGAGCCCTGACCTCAACATCATGGAGTGAGTCTGGGATTAACATGAAGAGACAGGAGGATGTGAGGAAGCTCCATCCACACAAGATCTGAGCTTAGTTCTTCCACCGAACACTAAACAGCCCGGTTCCTTCACAAACTGTCTGCAAGTAAACCTAGAAGAACTGATGCCATGACAAAGTAGAATACATCTGTTCTCCTGTCACTTGATCACACCTGTCAATCTATAACACCTGTAATTTTATAACAGATGTCACTTTAAACCACTCACTCCAACAATAATTTATATATCTGTCCTGCCAGGTTTGCACTGTTGTTCTGCCCAAATGTTTTTTGTATTACGTTGCACAACATCGCCAAAGAACATTTCTAGTTTGCAGAGGTATGTACTGTACTTTTACTCCAACTTGAGTAATATTTCTATTGAAGTAGCAGTGCTTTTACTTGGGTAATATATTGTACTCTTATTGGAATAAAAGTGTTGGTTACTCTTTCCACCGTGAGTGTAAACAATATGAACTTATTTGAACATTTGTGTTTCTTGGACCGCTCCTTCAGATATGATTTAGTTTCATTTTTGTTTTATTTAAGGGTTTGTCCCTCCAGTTAACTTCCTACAGTTACTCTCACTCTCTTACTAAAAGTAGTACATTTCCCACATACTTTTTACTGTTACTTGAATACAGTTTTTGGCTGCTGAACCCACCCCTGCAACTTTGTGAATTTTGATCACTGATTCTGATTGTGAAAAAGGGTTTCATCTTTCCAGCTTTTCCAGCTCTGATACAGATACTTTGGCTCTGAGGATCTGCCAATACCAGATATTATCCAATGCTAGAAAGATGCCAGGAAGAAAAAGCAGTTTCTTAAGTTTCTTTAACAGATGCCAGTGTAGTGACGGAAAATGGCTTTCCCCCAAAAACACAGTTATCAGATCACAAGATGGATCCTATTGTGTTACGTATCTGTTATTTTTCCCGCAAGTAACTACTGAACAGCTTCATCTGCGCCATCCACTAAATAGCGGCTGAACCAGTATCAAAGGGCTGATACCTGATCCAGACAAATTTCCTGCATCCCTAATAGTATAGTTTAGTAACAGCATAGTTTTCAAAAAAGTTTCCGTTTACATGAACCCGCTTAAATACGCCGTCGAGCGCCGTCGTAACTACGCCAAGCCTCTAGGGGCCAGTGTAGGAAAAAGGAAAACGCTCTGCAGCCAACGGGGCTTCAGTTTCAGTAGTTTTGACACAGCAAGTCAGAGAGTAACAGCAGTGATGACCACGACATCCTAAAATGTTCATGCCACTCCTCCAGGACAAGCACTTCATTTTCAAAATGATCCCACCAGACAGCGGTCCGCCCAGGTCGGACTGAAAATCTATGACGATGGCAGTGACGGCGACTGGGTCTTTGAGTCGTAGGGAGAAGAGAGAAAATTGCTGAGCTCCGAGCCTCATTCGTCTCTCTTCATCGATATGATCCATCAGCTGTGCAAATGCAAACACATGACAAGTATCTGCAGCAGAAGTAAAGCGACTGCTGCTCTGATGCTTCTGATCATCACCATAGAAAAATGTTAACACTGGTCGCACACACTAAAACACTGTTTATGTCACTTTACACGCAAACGCAAAACCGTAGTTTTCCAAAATCTCCACTTTAGCCGGAGTTTTTACAAAGATTCGTTCTCAGAGGCGAATTCTCCGTTTGCGTTTGTATAAAAGATGGGTACAAACGAAGGGAAATTTCTCAGTTTTTAAAAATATCCGTGTATGTGTAAACGGGGCCTTAGTCACTTATCCAACAACACAGTTTTATGAAAAGCAAACATACATATAAGAAGGGATAAAGTAGAAAAGCAAAGAGTAAAAACAACAGTGCGTACACTGCAATAGTAAGTACACAACCCGTCTTTATTCTCAACATGATCACTGGGGCAGGTTGTTACTATGGCGATGCCCACTCGAGGGTACTGCCCCATCTCATCAGCAAACCACAGGAGCTCTAAACAGATGGAGAGTTACCATGGCACTTATAAACACAGCCGTGGGTAATAGGATCCGACTGAAAGTGTAATTATAGTTGACGTCAGGCCGATAGAATGTGACGGTGATAGTGTTTGTGTGGTGTGGCGGAGGGGGGTCACGCTCACCTCATGTTGGCCTCGCAGGAGCAGATAGCGGCAGTAGTCGTCCAGAGCAGAGAGGTAAGTCGGGTCCCTCTCTCCCGCACTGCTTCGGTACAAGGTCAGGCTCTGCTCAAAGTAGTCCCCGGCACCCTCTACACACAGTTATGGAGGAGGGTAGCTTTAATATGACATTAAATCAGCTAGAAAAGTTTAAAAATCTCATCTGGTGGATAAAGTCTAACAATTGCTACAGATTGAAAACAAAACACAGCACAACAAGGTATGTTTGTGATGAGGAGACATCATTATAACAAATAAGAAACTAACGTAACACGGGCCAAAAATATTCATTGTCTTCTTAGTACTTTAACTTTTTTAAGACAATGTAGTCAAGTGTATTTACCTTGTAGCAGCCGAAACATATCACACACACACACATGTCAACAAGGTAAATACACTTAACTACAGTGTCTTAAAAAAGAACCTAAGAAGTTAATGTAATATGGGCCCTTTAAAAAAAAAGTACAGACAAAACTAATTTCTTCTCTCACTCACTGACTGATGACTATACAAGAATTTCAAGATAGTGCTTTATTACAGTCACCATTTCAAAATAATGAATCCTTTTCTTGTGTTTTTGGAGGGGTAAATCACACAGCTGCCCTGGGGCAGACTGAAGGGAGGCTGTCAGTCTGCACCATTGTCCCCTCATAGCAATAAGACTTGAATATAAAACTCAAAATGTTGCAAGTGCTATTAAGGAACCGGATGTAAGAAATTTAAATTCCATAAACATGACTTAAATGTGTCCCCAGATACGAGGTTCTGTTCAAATCGAATATAGTGTTTACTGATAACAATACAAATGCTGATGTATTTGTAACCCCCGTCTCCAAATCGCGTGCAAATATCTCCTCCTCCACTGCAATACCAGTGGACCCGCCACAAGTGGCGCTGTGTGATAAAAATGACAGGGTCCAGAGCCACTTCCTGTCTCCACTTCCTGCTCCCGGCTGTGGACTGTAGCGCAGGGCAGAGGCTGCACAGAACCGCCCGCGGTATTCTGAATTCTACTCCAAAAATTCTCAAACTCAATGGTGAGTGACCTAAGAGTCTATTTTATCTAATGCATTTGCCGAAAGCTAGCTAACTACCGCAGAAACGGCTAAATTAAGTAAAATAATCACCAATTGCAGCTGATCCTTCTCACCCTGGACATGGACTTTTTGACCTACTCCCCTCAGGCAGGAGGCTACGGTCCATTCGGACCAGAACCTCTCGCCACAAAAACAGTTTCTTCCCCTCTGCTGTTGGACTCATAAATAATAACACTCGGACTGGTCCCACCCCCCACTCTGCTTCTGTCACATGACCCTGTGTTCTCGCACCTGCCTGCACCTGCCTGTTTTGCACTGATCACTGATACTCTTATACTCTATATTATTATACTCCTGTAAATTTGTAAATTTTGTTATATTATATTATAGCTTTTTTTTTTCCTACTTTATTTTATTCTATTATTTGTTGCATGTCAGTGTTTGTCTACATCCTGCTCCAAGTACCGCAGCAATTTCCTAATGTTGTGAACCTGTTCACTCATATGGCAATAAAAAACATTCTGATTCTGATTCTGATTCCCGGTTGTATCGGACATTGTTTAATGGTTATGTCTAAATCTGTCTTTTACTGATGCTAATGGTACAAACCCATTGAAACTGATTCACTACATGTCTTGTAGTCTTAATTGGTTATGGGGATTATAAATATGTATTGTTGCGCAACTGAACTTTATTGTTAGCTTTGAATTTGGATTAATTAATTCATTCAAATGCAAGAAATATGAATTATGCTAATTTGAAATGATGACCGATTACTTTATAGAGGAAATGATAATACTATGAACTGTTACTAGTAACTGACTTGTGATATTAATTTATTTATTTATTTATTTTTTACCTTTGTCACAGGTCAGGTTTTTTTTACCACACCATGAACTCTGATTCCTCGTTCTGAGGTGGCGAGCTTAAAACCAGAACAATCTACGAACTGGTAGGATCTTTCTGTTCTTTCTCTTTCATTATCCGGACTCGGATTTTTTGGATCATTTTGCGTTGAACAATTTTTTGCCTAAACAGGATTATTTGTGTTGAACCTTTACATTTTCGTTTGCATTTGAACTCAACTGAGGATTACAAAACCTCCCAAAGGAACTTGAACTAATTGTATCCTTATTAACATTAAAGTAAAGAAAAAAGAAAGAAATATAGTTCAACTTACAACAAAGAATAACTTTATTTTTTGCACTGAGCAATTTGGTACGCCACCTTATACGATGCTAACAGTGCTCGCTGGTTTACTGAAGTAGCTTTCACAAAGCGGGATGTTTGTTGGCAATATTCGGCATGTTTTCGCTGAAAAAACTCTAGCAGCTTATCAGCGTGATTGGGATGTAATGTCTTCAAGTGGCTTCATGCTGTCCGCTGCCAGAATTTTTAGACACAGAAAACACAGTGGTCTTTCCTCGTCTCCCACTGTAATCACAGTGAAGCCAAGCGCTACATATGCTTCGTCATATTTCCTCGTCTTAGCTTTCGGGTGACTTTCTTTTGTCTCATTATCTTCATCTCTCTCCGCCTTTCTTTTCATCCCTGTTAAAAATTTCTTCATGTTGTCTTCAGGTTCGTTTACTCACTTCATATCGCCTGCTCGGTGCAAAATAAACCCTACACCATAGAGCTAATACTCCCTGCGCACACTCTGACAATGAGAGCGCCACTGCCAACTACTGTAGTGGATCTGCAATTACACTTTATTCTAGTATGGCAAAAAAAAGCCTGTTCCCCAGGGTCACACACGCTGCCCCTGGCAGCGCCCTGCGCCCCCCTATTTGAGAAGCACTGAGTTAAACTTATTTCTGTCTCCTGTGTGTTTCATTCTCCCCAAGCTCCCATAACGAATCTGGTTTTCCTGTCGGTCACTTGCTTCCCATTGTAATAACTCAGCCTTAACATTTTAGCGTCCCAAACTTTTAAGTTAGCGTTACATTGTTACATATTCTTGCACTGTTTCCCGCAGTGCGTTATTGTTAGAGCGGCTACCTTGACAACAATTGCCCCTCGCCTTGACTACGTCCCTCCAAACCACGTGAATCCTCGCCAAACTATAGTCGTCGCGCTCCAGTCCTCAATTTTGCCGGCACGGTGTCTTGGATTTAAAAACATTAACACATCGTTATAATTTGGTGTTTTTGTTCTCAAGATGATTGTTCAGAACCAGTTTCAATGCTGAACTCCAGGTGGTTTAAACCCATCCAATGCCAAAGGACAATTTTACCTACGGGGCAATAAATTGTACACAGCAAGAGTTGTTTTTTACAGAAAAAGTCTTATTTTAATCTATCTGAAAGTTAAAAGGAGGTTCAAGTTGGGGTTATTTGCCAGACTTGATATGACTGAAGTACATTCAACTTCTTTTAGTGTTAATTTGGTACCTCCTACCCACCACTTCAAACTCCCACGAGAGAAGACCAGTTTGAACCCATTTTGTGCATAATTTCATCTTTTACAATGTTTTAAAGAAAATAACATGCACTGAATGTGTTTTCTTTCAGTGTACCTTAATTTACACTTTACACTGTGATGTTAATACTCCCCAAAATGCTAAATTAACTAAAATAAAGTGTAAAAATAGTGTGTTGTTTAGCTAAATCAGGATAACCCTACAAAACAGACAACCCTTACTCTCAAAACGTTAATATAACTCTTGATTTTAAAGGTTAAACAGAAACTTTGGTCCAGTGTTACTTGATTAACATAAACATTAACGTTTCCAAAAATGTTAAATTAACTCTAGAACAGATTGGACTCATATAATCCTTGACAAAATGTAAAAATTGATTCTGTGAGAGTCAGTTTTAACACTTTAACACACTGGAGGTGCTGAGATTACATGGCCTATCCATACATTGAGAATAAGAAAAACTTGTGTGTGTCTTTTCTTTACAGGTTAAGGCATTGGTAACTCAGGTTCACTTGTGACTGTAATACGTTTTTGCACTAATAATGCAATAGAAAGAAAGTTTACTCCATATCCTAGACTCCCTGCACTCTGGAACTAGCATTTATAACCATTAATCTAATGTTCCAGTGTGACAAACAACATGTCGTCAATACTATTCTCAAACTGGGTCCATTCTATACAGTCTGACCTATAGAAAACAATGGGAGCCTCAGACAGTGATAAACCCCTCGTGTGCTGGGCTCTGGAGCATAGACTCACCATTGTGCTGGGTGTTAGCTGAGGTGGACATGAGCAGGGCCAGTCTGTGGGCCAGGCCAGCTCCCTCCCGTTGCCTTGGGGGGTCCTGGGCCAGAGCCACGGAATAGGCCTGTTACAAACACAGGGGGTGGGGGTAAGGCAGATCACATATCAGAGCAGGGGTGGGGAGGGATTACACAACACATTTACTGACACTGGTAAAGCCCCTGTGTATTTATGGACTTTATGGAGTAATGACTTTTAGAGAGACCTCAAAACAACAACAGCAGTGTGTGAGGATATATATATATATATATATATATATATATATATATATAAAAAAAAAAAAAAAAAACGCATTTCTCACCTTCCACGGTGGTTGGTCTCTCTCACCCTCATCAGCTCGGGTCCTCTACCAGAGGCCTGGGAGCTTGAGAGTTCTGCGCAGTATCTTTGCTGTTCCCAGTACTGCACTTTTCTGGACTGAGATGTCTGTTGTCCTTCCTGGGATCTGCTGCAACCACTCCTCTAGTTTGGGGTCACGGCCCCCGAGTGCTCCGATCACCACAGAGCACCACCGATGCTTTCACCTTCCAGGCTCTCTCCAGCTCTTCCTTGAGCCCCTGGTATTTCTCTAGTTTCTCGTGTTCCTTTTTCCTGACATTGCCATCGCTCGGTATTGCAATGTCCACTACCTGACTTGGTTCTCCCGCTTATCCAGAACCACGATGTCTGGTTGGTTCGCCATCACCATTCTGTCAGTCTGTATTTGGAAGTCCCACAGGATCTTGGCCCGCTCATTCTCCACAACCTTTGGAGGCGTTTCCCACCTTGATCCTGGGGTTTCCAGCCCGTCCTCTGCACAGATGTTTCTGTACACTATGCCGCTACTTGGTTATGTCGCTCCATGTACGCTTTCCCTGCCAGCATCTTACACCCTGCAGTTATGTGCTGGACTGTCTCAGGCACTTCTTTGCACAACCTACACCTTGGGTCTTGTCTGGTGTGGTAGATCTGGGCCTCTATTGCTCGGGTGCTCAAGGAGCCTGCTCCTGTGCAGCCAGGATGAGTGCCTCTGTGCTGTCCTTCAGACCAGCCCTCTCCAGCCATTGGTAGGATTTCTTGATATCAGCCACTTCAGTTATGTTCCGGTGGTACGCCCCGTGTAGGGGTTTGTCCTGCCATGATGGTCCCTCCAGCACCTCTTCCTCTGCGCCCCACTGTCTGAGACATTCTCTGAGCACGTCATCAGTCTGGGCCTTGTCACTGATGTACTTGTGGAGCTTGGATTTTTCATCCTGGACAGTGGTTCCCACACTCACTAGTCCTCGGCCTCCCTTCCTTCCGGCTCGTGTACAGTCTCAGGGTGCTGGACTTGGGATGGAACCCCTCCATGCATGGTCAGGAGCTTTTCGTGTCTTAACATCTGTGATCTGTATCTCCTCCTTTGGCCAACTTATGATTCCTGCTGGGTATCTGATCACTGGCAGGGCGTAGCTTTTTATTGCCTGCGCCTTGTTCTTGCCATTGAGCTGGCTTCTTAGGACCTGCCGTACTCTTTGCAGGTATTTGGCTGTCGCCGCTTTCCTTGTTGCCTCGTCAAGGTTGCCATTTGCCTGTGGGGATACCAAGGTACTTGTAGCTGTCCTCAATGTCTGTTATTGTTCCCTCTGGGAGTGAGACCCCCTCTGTGTGGACTACCTTCCCTCTCTTTGTCACCATCCTACTACACTTCTCGAGCCGAATGACATTCCAATGTCTGTGCTGTAGATCCTGGTGGTGTGGATCAGTGAGTCGATGTCTCGCTCGCTCTTAGCGTACAGCTTGATGTCATCCATGTAGAGGAGGTGACTGATGGTGGCCCCGTTTCTGAGTCGGTATCCATAGCCAGTGTGGTCGATTATTTGGCTGAGGGGGTTCAGACCTATGCAGAACAGCAGTGGGGACAGTGCGTCTCCTTGGAATATGCCACATTTGATGGTCACTTGTGCAAGTGGCTTGCCATTGGTTTCAAGGGGTGGTTTTCCACAACCGCATCGAGTTTGCAATGAACGCCCTTAGAGGTCCTGTTGATATTGTACAGCTCCAGGCACTCAGTGATCCATGTGTGTGGCATTGAGTCATAGGCTTTCTTGTAATCAATCCAGGCAGTGCACAGGTTGGTCTGACAGGGTTCTGCAGTCTCGAGCGACTGTTCGGTCAACCAGGAGTTGGTGTTTGGCTCCCTGGTGTCTTTGCCAATGCCCTTCTGTGCTGCGCTCATGTATTGATCCATGTGCCCGCTTATCTTAG